>BGPR01008340.1:0-38047 GCA_013235015.1 Araneus ventricosus | reverse complement strand
CCATTAGTTTAATACTTTGGTCGTTCATTAGGAAAATCGAGGCAAAGTTCTGTTTCTCTAAATCTCGTCTTCTCATTAACTTTTCCACTCAGGTCAAATAATTCGATTAAAATCATAAAAAAGAATAAATGGGTTTAATAATGAAAGAGAATTGGTCTTAGAATATTAATAATTCTTGGTAAGATCTTGAAAAAATAAAAAGAAAAATTCGTTTATAAGCTAACATTGAAAAAAGTACTTTGAGCAAAAAATAATTGCTCGTTGCCCTTGCATTAAAGGTATTTATTTACTTTAAATTGTTTTGATAACTTGTTTCGAGTTGAGAAATCTCTTAATAAAGAAATGAACATTTATTTTTTATTTAAAAAATATTATATCACATTAAAATACGAAGTCAATTTTGCATTTCAGATGTCTTTATTAATTTAAATAACAACTTTTATAAATATAATTTAATTGACCGAGCGAAGCGAGGTCTACGTTTTAACTCCAGAATTTTTCGTTTGTCTGTCTGTAAGTTTGTTACGCGCTTACGACCAAATGCGTTGTTCGATTTCCTTCAAATTTGGCAGAAATATTTCTTGAAGCAATAGAAAACGGTGTATATACTTTATTTCTATTTATTTTAATTCCATAATAAAATAGTCATTTTAATTATATATAATTATTATATTAATCAATTTAATTGGTAATTTCTTTTATACCTTATGAGCCGCAGTCGGCAATTTTAAGAACTTTCCAAATTCGATTGTAATTGTTAAGCCTAAATGGAATTATCAGACGTTTCTCTCTAAGAAATGCGATCTCGCCCAGATAATTTCGCCTGCCTAATAAATCGTCTGATCTACATAACAACGAAAGCTTTTCGCTTATATAAATATTTGTGCCAAATTGTAATATTTATCCCAAAATTATTTTGAATTCCATCTTATTTCTAGCGAAGTGAGTTGGAAAAATACTTTAATATGATACCTATTTAATAGTGAAATTTTCTCGATGATTTTTTTAAATAACTTATTTAAGGATTAAATTTTTCTCTGTGAATTTTTGTTGCCATCTTTTTCAAAATATTTCGACATGCCGCTTAAAGATAAGTGAAGTAAAAAAGCTAGAGATGTTTTGCCAATTCAGCAGATTCCGAATCATTTTACCCATATTGACTCCAAATTCGCACTTTAAGAATTGTGCTAAACTTTTGTACACCAGTGTATCTCCTTGAGAGTTAATTCTGATGTCCGGTGCCCCTACAAACAATGCCGTCTTCACAATTAATAGCATTTGCTAAGCTTTTAAAAAAATGCGATGAAGAGCAAGTCTTAGATTTTTTTAATTTTCTTTTTTTTTGGGGTGGGGGGAGCGAGGTCTACTGTTCACAGAAGTACTAGTATAATAATGGTATAATTTATGTATAAAATTTAAACAATAATAACAAATTCGAAGCATATTATCTTAAAAAATCATTTCTACACCACTTTAAAATTTTAAAAAAATCTTTTCAGTGATACAATTTTTATTTGTATGCAATTTTAATAAATTTTTCAAAATTAATTTTAAACACAATTTGTATTGTTGTAAGGAAATACAAACCAGTTTTATTGTTTCATCAAATTTTTCACTCGCGTGCTTTTCCCAATGTTACCATTATAACAATAATAAAAAAGCTTCCTTTGAGCATTAACTACAAAGCAAAATTTTCACTTTCCCTTTAATTAACATGATAAAGTTTTTAATTGGCTAGATGACTTTTAACGAATTTGCTTTGAAGTAATTGAATATTTTTGCTGAAGAAGGAGCTGTATCATTCTTCTAAAAAACTGAGATATAAAACTAAACAGGATAACAATCGTTATAGTTAAAATATTCACTGAAATATAAACTTATCATTCTTTCATCAGCGTGTGCTCAAAAATGCATCCATCAATCATCGCTGTGTAGGAGTGAATACGCTAATATAAGTCTTAATTTAGCTTCGTAGACATCCATCATCCATCAATCCAATTAATGGTTCGAGAGGCATACGTTAGAAGTAGAAATGAAGACAATATCCTTGACATCAAATTCACATGACAAACGTAACCGCGAGTATCATCTAATAGCAAGCTGTAACGTCACTGTCTTTTATTCTTCCTGCAATATACGCAGTCCATTCTGACGTGATACACGTCAGTGGCCCATTTGACGTGTATCATCAAATCAGCATGCATTGTTTTAATTACCTTTACACAAGATAGCCAGATTCAAGGCTATCATATGCATGTTCAATAGAACCCCGGGAATCCGAAATTTCGGATAATCGGATTTTTCTTTAAATTTTCTGAAAACATTTTACTGAAAAATGAAAAAAATAATAACAATTGCGAATTAGAAACAAAGCTAATGTTTATTCCTAACTTACAAGAAGCATTCGAATTGGTCTTTAAGAATGAATACAGCACCTTAATTAGGAGAAACACACTCAGATATCTTCTTTTTACCCTCAACTTGTTTTCTACTGTACCGTGCGAATCGATGTGTGCTCTTTCCGCACACCTTCACAGACTCTACTGCATTTGGTATATTAAGAGAATTATACCGAATTCCCGGAATCTGTACAAAGGTCAGCCTCAATTAGTTCGGATTCCCGAGATTCTGCTGTATTCTATATAGAGCAGGAAATATGCTATGTATTGTATATAGATTATTAATAACTACAGAAACAAACGCTTCATATAAAATACTGAGTTAAAAATCAAGGAAAATAAAATACTAATTGATAACATAAGGTTATTTATTTAATTTCGGCTAATTTAACTAACCTATTAATTAAACAAATCTAATTAAAGATTAAATGGTTGATTAAGTAAATTGTTATATTAATGGCATTCGATTTAATAAGATTTATATATCAAATGAGTGATTAAGCGTAATTAACTAATGAAGTTTTAATTAAAGTTAAGTGAGTAGCAGTCGCCTTTTTTATTGGGTACCGAGTTTTCTAAGAACGATTCTGTTTGTATGGAGTATGACAAGACTGTTTAGGCTACGGTCTTGACACCGAAATCTGGACATGGATTTAGGGAAAATTTTTATTGGCAATTATTTGGGAGGGAAATATTGGATCAGAGGAAATAATGAATATCTACAACAGTCAGATTGTACAATATTAAAAAGGGAAAATAATTCAAAAAGCAATCTTAATTTGAATTTGAGCAATACAAATTTATGAATAAATATATAGAAATCAGCTTCTTTCTGTTTATTATTAATTAATAATTCGTTTTACCGGTTAATTTTTCTACTAAAAATTGCATTTGGGGTTGCTAAAAAAAGGCGGACAATTAATTTCTCTGTATAATTTTTTAAAAGAAAATATTTATTTTAATTTATTATAGTCCATTACTAGCTGCAGTTTACTGTAATTAATTTGTTCAACACAGAAATGCATTTAAGGATTACAGGTAATCGTAACAGATATGTGAAAAATCGGATTAGTGAATCCTTGGTTATAGCGAACTTCTGCATGGGTCCGTTATGACGCGGTTGGACTGTACTTACAAAAGAAATGGGCCCACTTGTTGAAAAAATTTAAAAATCCTGGAATTGAGTATTCCACATGGCCCGCCTCCATGATTCTATACAGATACGCCCCTGCTATGTATGCAAGTGCTATACATTGATGGTTCCCAAATTATTTGGAGTCACCGCATGTTTTAAGTGATTCGTGATTAAAACCCATGCAAATTCGAAAACTGAGACGTTTCTTATCGGTCAACGGATATAAATTCAGATTTTATTGAGAATAAGCGGAAGATATCAACCAACAGCTGAAAATATTAGAACTGTAAGTTGTCGAGCTTCCATATGCAGTTTCGTCCGCCGTGTCTAGACACAAGAAACGTGCTTCGAGTAATAAAAGTATGATTTTACGCTCCCATGGTTCTTGTTTACTTCATTTAGATGTATGTCATTTGCCTTTCTTTTGTCCACAAACAAGGCGGGGGATTTCGGAGAGAAAGAACTCCGATTCGAACGTGCATCGTTTGAGGATCATTATCTGGAAGGAAACGGAATTTGCATAAATCATGCTTTTATTGTTTGCATCCACGGCATAATTTCTCAAAATTACATTAGATTGCATATGATGTAATTGCATCGTAGATGTATTGGAACGGTATTCCATGCAAAATGAAAGAATTTAAGTGCACGAGATAGAAGTTCTATTTACAGCAACATTTTAATGCATATTACTATATACAGCAATATTTTAACACATACTGCTGTATATCGAACCTTTCCTTTCATGCACTTCATTTTGTCATTATACATTAGGTATCTTCTCAGAAGTTAGGGTTCTTTATTTATTTTTCTCCTGTCATTTACTGACCGCTGATGAACTCCTTCCATCATTAGAGGTAAAGTCATCCTATTATTTGTGCAAAAGCAAACTTCAGCACGCAGTCTTCGTTTAGTTTCGTCCACTGCTTCTCCGCATCATGTCGGTACGCACTTTGCAGGGTTCAAATCTCTCGCATATTTATTTATTAGTAAGTTTAGTTTAGTTTAGTTACATTAACGTCCCGTTTTGAAACAAAACGGGGGCTATTTTGGAACGGACCCCGTAATTTTGAACCGCGGTTACCACACTAGTTGGAGGACGTTTGGCCCCTTACGTATAATTTAACGTGCAAGAGGCCCTCATGCACGGCGAATCTTCTGTGACATCGAATTTCGAACCTGGAACCCTAGGACCCTACTAGGCCACCACGACCCTTATTTGTTTGCGAATAACAATATATCGTAATATAGCTTGTTTAATCAGCGGGAGTGTTCTCCTCTTGATATTCTTGTATACTTACATAATAGGCGCATTTTATGTATAGAATATAGTGGGAAACAATTTATTACTGTAGTCGCCCTTGTAACGTTAACCATAACTAGTTATGACTGACAGCACAGGCAGCGAGCGCCCTTTGAAGCTTTGAGCTTTAGGCGGGGTCAAGCGGTGGAACGAGGTGTGTCCAATGAACCAGTGGCGAATCTAGGATTTGTGACGGGGGTGGGGTGGGGGGTGGAGCTGAGGTCATAAAAATTTTATATCGTTGTGACGAATGTCAAATCTCATGGCTTATGTAAACACTTTAACTTTACAGACTTTACTCACCTGACAATAAGAATCTTAAAGAACACTACAATACTTTCAATAATTTAATAAAAAATACAATGAAATAACTAGCTAAAAAATGTCTTCGACCGCGTCAACGCTACAAGTATAAGTAGAATGACTAAAAAGGTAGGAAAATTTTCGAGCCTGTCAAGCCAGAAAGCAATCCTTTTTTAAGTTTGTTCCATTTTGAAATCATTTGTACAAACAGTCTGTGTGTAACGTAAACCTAAATAAATAATTATTAAACTAATTTGGACTGCTTACTAAGCCTAGAGGCCCTGTGGCCCAGTGATAAGGTCTCGGCTTTGGGACTGGAGGGTTCCAGGCTCGAAACCGATTCCAGTGAAGATCCGCCGTGTATGGGGCCTGTTCCACGTTAAATCATACGTAGTGGCCTAACGTCCTCCCGTTGGTTTGGTGTGGAAGTTTGAAGAGGGGTGCCAGCTCAGGTGTCGTCCTCGTCATCTGACCATGGTGAAAAATTATGAGATCCCTAAATAAACCTCGTATTGCTTCAAAGCGGGACGCTAATATAACTAAACTACTAAACCCATAAACGACCCCCTCAGTATGTATATTGAATCTCTTCCTGTTGACCGATTGGGTTCATTTTGACATAGATCTACAATTTTGGTGTCGAGATCATAAACCAAATTTCTTTTATCTAGCCTTTCAAGTTTTTGAGTCTTAGTGTTCACCTACTATTCTTTGACATATTTGATATGTGTCTAAATTTAAACACATATCAAAAATTTTGTTGTACAAATCGAATACTCACCCGTCTAGCTTATTGCGTTTTTGAGTTATCACGTTCACATACACAAAATTAGACTGACTGACAGACAATCAACCCATTGACGGATTTGGTCCGAAATCTGACACAAATGGACAATTCTGATGATAAAATCACATTCAAATTTCATTCAACCAGTTCCTTGGGTTTTTGAATTATCGTTTCACGTAGGGGCGGGTGGACAGAATAATAAACTTTCCGCCGACTGATTTCGTCGGATATTTGATATCTACATTTTGGGTGTAAAGAAAATATAGCATTTGTTTAGTTAAATGTTATATTCGTTTTTGAGTTGCCTTTTCATACAAAAACTAGCCACACAGACTTTCTGATGATGGATTTCGTCCAAAATTTGATAAGAACTGCAGTTTTGGTGTCAAGATCACGGACCAAATTTCATTTATCTAGCCTTTCAAGTTTTTGAGTTATAGTGTTTACATACTATTTTTGACAGATTGCTTCTAAATGTAGACACACATCAATCTTACCAAAATTTGGTAAGATCTGCAGTTTTGGTGTAAAGGCCACATACGAATTTCATCCATCTAGCTTTCCCATTTTTAAGCTGTCATGTTTATTTAGAGACAGATATACAGAATTCCAAAAATATTTTTTCCGACTCAGAGAGGTCTAAAGCGAGGAAATTCATTAAAATCTCGAGGTAGAATTTCTTATTTCGTGGTAGAATTTCTTCCTCTTTCTCTACAGTAGAACTCCGGGAATTCTAACTAATTGAAGCTGATCTTTGTTCAGATTCTGGGGAATTTTGATTGTCGGGAAATTCGGTAAAATATTCTTGATATCTTACCCAATGCAATAGAGTATTGACTCTGGGTGCTCTGTGATGGCGCACGGAAAGAGCAAGCGGCGATTTGCACGGTACAGTGGCAAGCAAGTTGAGGGCAAAAAGAAGATATCTGAGTGTGTTTCTACTAATTAAAGTGCTGTATTCAATCTTAAAGACCAATTCGAATGCTTCTTTTAAGTTAGGAATAAACATTAGCTTTGTTTCTAATTCGTAATTGTTATTTTCCCTTCATTTTTCATTAAAATGTTTTCAGAAAATAAAAAAAAGATGTTCGGATAATTCGAAATTTCGCATTCCCGGGGTCCTACAGTACTTCGTACACGAATGAGTAAAAAGAGAAAGCTACAAGCAACAACGATGGCGAAATTATTTAGAATAGTTAAACAACACAAATCGTGAGAGACGACTCAAGATTTGTTTCCGTAAGATAACCCTTTCACCTTGATTGTTGATGTTTCGCTATTGTTCACCACCTGCTTTCCAACTGAGCCAATGCTACCAAACCGCGTGTAAAGGAAGCCTAAACATCCTGCTTTTATTTAGTTCAGATTGTTTTCAATTTTACGGTTGGCACCGACCTGATTACGAAACACGTACCAAACAATAAGGAAGATTTAATGGGCAACAAATCATTAGTTCAACAAATAATCTAGGTCATTCCTACAACACTCTGTACACTGTCACACACTTAGAAAGGGGAATGTTTAAGATTTATACTGTTGCGAAAGGTCTCTGTGGTGTATGGTATAAACAGTCCAACACGCAGGATAATGGAGAATGAATGTTTATTTGTAAAATATGCAGGAAAACACGTAGCACAGGTACAGGAAACAATAGTCCTTGCACAGGTTACCAATGTAAATAGACAACAATTCACAGGTAATGACAGTTCAGCACTTTGATATCTAACAGCACAAACAGTCAGCAAATAACTAGTAAAGACAATAGCAGCTCAGCTCACCAGCTGATTAGCTCACACAGCGGATAGAACTCCGAAGACGTTCACGCTTCAAAGAGAAGTAACCAGTCGATAAAGACACTGTTGTGGTCCAAACGCGGTCTTATATACTCTCCCCGTTAGGCCGTGACGTCACATAGAATTTTCATGAAAATCCTAGATCTTGGCTCCTAATAGAAATATCGAGAAAAGGATTGCATTTTCGAGAATAATCTATTTGTCGCCAAGGTCGCCAAATTTGTCGCCAAGTCGCCAAAATGGTCGCCAAGTTTGTCGCCAAGGTCATGCGTGTCACGAGAGTCGCTGAGGTCACTCCATGCTTCACCTTGTAAAACCCTCTTCCCAACCATAAGACCTGCATTGCTGGGAAGAGACTTTCCTTGACTGTAACAATACTATTTTTTCCCCAAAATTTAGGAATGCGAGTCTCATAGTAAGAATCGCCTAAAAACGACAGTAAGTTTAATAAAATTATGAATTTGCGTTTTTTGATATTGTTATTTCAGTTTTAATATTTTGAATACGATCGTGGTAAACCCCCTTTACGATGTTCCTAAATACCTCACTCAAGTTCGTGACAGCTCAAGTCGACAGTATGGAGAAAGCTATACAATTTGTGATTAAGCCGAATCAAACAGTCTGAGTATGATCTTAAAGAATTTCAAAATAATTAATATACAGTGAAGCACTGTTTATACGTTTCTCATTTGTACGTCGTCCCATCACGACCCCGATTCATTCGTAATCATTTGTAATGATAAAGTACTTCGGTTATACGACGCAGAGATTCGGTTATACGTCGTTTCTCCCCTTCATAAAAATCGCAACTATTCTGCCTCAGTCATTATTTCTCCGTTCTGATTAAGGGGAAAACTTTTTCTAGAAGGCCGGGGAAATAACATCCATTTCCAAATAAAGGTCAAGCTGACAGCACATAAATCGTATAAAGAGAAGTATGGCTTTTATGTTAAATGTATAGCTTTAAAATTTAATTATTGTTCCCATCCTATGCAGTAATACTAAATTAGTACTATCTTAAAAACTTTAAAATTACTATCTTTAAATAATTTGTATTCGTAGGATTAAATTTGTAATAATCAAAGTTTATTAAAACTTCGATTATATGTCTTTACATTTATTCGTCGTTTTATGTCATTCTTTTGAAGAATGTATAAATTGTGCTTTAATGTATTTGAACAGAACTTAATTTTTACACCAATAATCCATATTGTTAAATTCACTTTGTCTGAACAATTCACGTATGATTTATGAGACAAATTTCTTAAGTCAAATTATTAGTAAATTTTAATTAAGCCGAAAGACAGAAATCAGTAAATACTAAGCAATTCAAATATAATAACCAGAGCTATTTTCAAACCTTATTCTTTTAATCAATTGACTTTTTAGGAGATGCGTACGTGATAAAAGGACTGAATATCTGACAGTTTTGAATGCATGTTTGAATAAAGAATACGTCAAAAGAATACGGCTCATGATTTCTTTGATTGATTGCTCCGTGTTTTTATACGAAGTTTTGCTTTCAGATAAAATTCTTATAATTAATAGCCTTTGTTCCCAACTTACAAAACTTTTTCATATGATATTTTTCCATGAAATTAGATAGATAATTTCTACCACCAGTTACTTAAGATAAGTTATATGGAATGCTAAACTGTAAATCATTTTTTTATAAAAGCTAGAAATACTCGCAATTCAGAAAATAGTAATAGCAATTGAATAAACTTTAGAACAATCTATCCTATTAAAATTCGAAGATAAACAAACGTATGTATCTATGTCCTATCTTCTCACGAACCACTGAATCCTGAAACTAGCCGTAAGTACTAAAAGATGGAAAATAATCCAAGGAATCCATTTCGACTATTTAAATTCCGAAATTGTAATTAGTTAAAAAGATATTAATTAAAAACTTAATATTGATTGATTCCCCCGTGCTGCCACCTATCGACAGCTTTGACATCCAACGTTCTTGCACTTTTTGTTTATTGACAACTTTGACTCCGGAGTTCTTGAATCTTTTGTTTATTTATTTAACGAAACCTGGTTTTAATCTGTATAAAAAGGTTTTTTTTTCTTATTTAGCAAACTTAGTGTTTTGAAATTATAAACAATGAAAAAAAATCATAAAATAATTTTCTGGTTCTTTCTTTTCATTACTTAATATCGGTCAGCCGCGTGCTGCCATCTACTGAGCAAATAAAATAGAATTTTAAAGTTATTCGTTTACAACAGAAAAAAAATCAAGGAAAAAATAATTAGAAGCTAGAAATATCAAGAAAACGCAAATAAAATTGAAAATTAATTTATTTGAAAGTAAACTTAAACTTTTTAAAAAAGAATCCAAATAAATTTAAAAGTTATTCTCTGAAAATGATCATGAAGCCTGGGATATCAATGAAACTCAAATAAAAGTAAAAGTATCTTTATTTGCAAAAGAAATATAAATTTCGAAAGCTAATGGTTTTTAATTAAAATTCAGATTTAAAAAAAATTCAGGTATAAACTAATATGAAACAAGAAATCAAAATTCGTTTATTTGCAAATAAATTTAAATTTTAATAAAACAAAACAAAATGTAAAATTTGTTTGTAATGAAGCAAGTAATTTAATCCCCGGTAATGGTACGTTGGTGATGCTGGATAATTTCAGTTCTGGGAATTAGGTGATCTGCTGCTGTTGTTGGAGGCAAAGGGTGTGTGGGATTTTTTTAAAGTAAAATTCATATTTAAAAATAAAAATTAGTAAAAAAATAGTGATGCAAATTAATTTTAGGCCTTTTGAGGGTCAATTGAAGATCCTCTTCCCCACAGAAGTCCACTTCTAACATCATACTGAAACTTCGATGATTTACTACAACTTAAGTGTGAATGGCAGAATTTCAGGTTTTACACCAAACAATGACAATGCAACTACATTCATCAAATCAAAAACGTAAAAAAAAAGGAATTTCATTAGTCTGCAGAAGTCCCCTTTTAAAATCTAATGGTTCACATGCGGTGTTTTTCCATTTGTTTATTTAACGGAAGATGGTATTTCTTTTTTAGAGAGCTTATGTGTTTGTATTTATTAATATCGTAAAAAATCGTTTTCTTTCCTTTATTAAGGTGTTTCAATTCATAACGTTTGTTGTGGAAAGTAAGTGGGAAGTAAGCCCGGGAATATCCTATTATTCGAGATAGCCCGTGCAACGCCGGGCCCGGCAGCTAGTTTGATTTATTCTTTGTCTGAATCAAATATGAAACAACTCGAACTGGAAACAAAAAATTTTTTTCCCCTTCCAAAAGAAGGTTACCCAACATTCAACATGAGTCGACAACTCTTTGGCTGAAAAAGTCCTCCTGGCTTACTGGAGAAACGAAATTTGTTGTTCAAACAACAGCAGGATGTTCTTCGATTTCATGCCATCATGAACTGGAAAATGACAAGCTTCCTGATTGATAGAGAGATCTAACTGATAATTACAGATTTATTTTTATTTACGTTAGAATAAAGGAAAGTATATTATTTAATTTAGGAACCGAAAAGTATGAATAACAAACAACAGACAAAACTCAATTTAGAAGCACAAATTATTGTAAAAATATCGTCAGATTCAAAAGATCTTAACATCTTACAAAACCAAAGTCTAATTGTTTAATTATAACAATAATTTGATGAGTTTTTACTATCGATGGCTAAGAATAAGTTAACTTCAAACATTAGTTCATCATGGTTCATATGACCTTAAAAACTGCAGTTCCTTTCACAAGTTTAAAATTATTTCAAAGAGTCTTCTATAAATACAAAAATAAATTTATTAACCTCTCGATAAATGCATTGCTCACATGCCTACGTACTAGTCGAATATATTCATTTTAATATTTCATGAAGAGTTCAAAGGTTTTATATCACAGTTACAATTAAAGTGTTACATCAAATACTATTTAATAAAGCTAAAAATATTACGTTCTTAACATTCAAAAAAATGGATTGGAATAAATCGTATGGGAAATTCATCTATTCAAAGTTTATAAATTCAGAGAAGATGAAATGGCAAGAGAATGAACTTCAGAACGATTAGATTTGTTCTTCGTCTGTGAATAAAATATGAAACGACAATAACATTCAGACGATTCTTGAAGGCAACGAAACTGTTGCCAAATTTTTTTTCCTTAAAAAAGGTTACCCAATCTCCGCAACGAGTCGAGTACTATTTAGTTCGAAAAAGTCCTCCTGTCTTCCTGAGGCAAATGAAATTTGTCGATCAAAGCTGATTGAAGCACAACATTAGGACGTTCTCCCGTTTCACGCCAGCATGGATTGAAAATCGACTCGCTTCCTGATTGGTTGAGAGATTTAATTGACGCCGGAGGCTTTCGGATCGCCATTTGGCGTTCCGCAATCGATGCAATGGCGCAACCGTCGACTGCGAAATTCAGCCATTGGTTCGCCCAGAAAATCTTAGCGCTCCACTGGGTTCTTTCCATAAGTATGGAAAAGAGAAAAAATAGATATAAGTAAATTCTTTCAAGATGCAGAATTCTCTCTCGAAAGGGTGTATCCTTCTTTCGAATGAATTACTCTGCTTTGATGTTGTCAGCTTCAAAAAGTTCGATTTCTTTAAAGGTTCCATATTTTTTTTATTTTCCCGCGCTTTTCTTTACTGGGAGAAGGGGAAGAAATATCTTCCGTGATAAGGGATTTGGCGAGAATTTATTTCTCTTCGAAGTTTATCACGGGAAATGCAAAATTTTAAATTCGAGCCGAGGCGCTGGCTGTAGATGCTATCTTTTTTTGAAAAGATCTTGCGATCTGAAAATAAAGTTCGATGGAAACGGATCGGGGTCTTTTCTGTTTGATGTTTGGTGAGAATTTGGTATAGAAAGAAGAGTGGGGGTTTTCTTTCGCGCCGGGGGGGGGGGGTCAGGATGTGAAGGTACTCAGACAGTTTTCGGAAATCGTTTCTTCAATACATCCAAATTTGTTCGGTGTTAGAATTTGAACCATAAAAGGGGAAAAAAAGTTAGGGAGGATATTTTTAAAAAGGTTATTGATTTGAAATTCCAAATAAGCACTACTAAACACATACGCGTGTTAGAAGTTTACAATAAGGCGAATTTTTAGTTGACGTAGTTATTATTTTCCTTAGGATTTTTTTCCTGAAGGAGATACATAACTGATCGTAATAAATCGCACCATAATTTTTAGAGAAAAATATCTAGATACAAGTAAGATAGTTGAAAAAATTCGTAAGTCGGAAATTCTATCAACCAGTCTATTAACTGGATCTACCAACTAGAAAAAAAAGGTACAATTTACACTGAAATGCTGTAATTAAAATGTATGCAGGCCGTATGCACGTCAAGGCAAGCAAGAAGACAAATAGCATCATATTAATGCAATGGCGGCTCGTCAGATCAGAAACGAAATGCTGCAAAAAGAATGGTAAAGTTATTGTTTTCTTCCTTACACTTGACATCTCTTTTAACATCATATTTCCTACTTCGAGGGATATCTTGTCCGCAGTGATTACTTTAAAACTGATCCAAAGTGAATTTCAATAATTCGAGGCCTGACAGAAGACTTATTTCCTTTCATTAGTGAAAATAACCGCTCGCACCTGTCCTTCCAGTATTTCCAAACATGGTCATTGGCTCATACCTTCATCATTCAGGCAGAAGTCACTAAGTCCAGAACTATAGTTTCGAGATGTGATAAGTTTAAACTTAATTAATTTTGAGTTGTCAGAATAAATAGTAAAATTCATTTTACCTATTTCTAGCTCTGACGGTTGAGTTACTGATACTTAATTAACAAGTTTCTATCACGAAAAAATTAATTGCGAATTATAATCGACTGCAGTAGTCCGTCAGAAGGTTTTTGTGGACTTAGTGACTTCTGCCTGAAGGACGACGATATGCCAATTTTCGAGTGTAATAATTATGTATGATTAAGAATTCAAAAAATTAAGCTCCGAAATTTTAAAATAAAATTTTGTTAACGTACTGTTTTGTTTGCTATGCCTCAAAAATATTTGTCAAGCGCCGCGAGTTTGACACCCGTGCTCCAGAAATCGGACGCGCAAACCAGGACACTGGCTAGCGAGAGGGAAAGGGGGGGATTGGACAGTATTAAAAAATATGTAAATAAATAAATAAAATAAATTCAAAAACAATAAAATAATTACTCAGTAAAAAACTTCCAAGAAAAGAAAAGATAAAGAATCATAACTAGTATATTTTGCTATTACTTGTACTAATTCTTTTCCGGCTGCAGGGTAGGGATGGTTGTTATTGCGAAAATAACCGATTTCCGGTTATTCAGTTTCTTTTTCACTTCCGGTTTAGCCTGGCGGTTATAACCGCACAAAATAACAGGTTTTCGGTTTTTTTTTTTTTTTAATAAAAAACAAACGTCGTTTGTCGACAAATTTTTTTATTAATAATGTTTTCACAAGAAATTAATCCATTGGCCAATATTTATCTATTCATAAAGACTCTTTCAGTAATCAGCTAACCAACAGACGCCTCGAGGAAGTCGTTGATTGGCCTAAGATGATGAAATTCTATGCTTCATAACTTAGTAAATTTTAGTCTAATCGAACCTAAAATCGAGCTTATCTTCCGATCCGATCCGATTTTTTAACCCGGTTATTGGATTTAAAAAAAATAACCGGTTATAACCGGGACAAAAAAAAAAAAAAACCGTTTAACCAAAATAAAAAAAAAAATTTTTGTCTCCTTGTGCTAGAGTAATTAGGTGCCCCGTCAGAACCGTAACTAGGAATTTGAGAGCCTTTGGTCCAAAGAAAATACCTATCTAATACAATAATTGAGGAGCAGAAGAAGAAAATAACCTGCTTTCTGAGTAACGCTTTACAATTTTGCAAATCAGCGTATTTTCAAAACAGGATTTTACAAGTAAGCTCCCATATTGTAGGTAACTTCTATTGCTCGCATAATTTAGGACTTTTCTCACTGAATGTCTCTGTATGAACATTTATTGAAATGATATATACATGTTTATTTAACGTTACAAAATTGACCACTGTCTAGTTGCAACGTCTAATCATTTCTTTACTTTTTACATATCAAAAATTTTATTTAAATACATTTTTGGTTCCAAATTAAAATAAAATCAGTATTGTAAACTTTTAGGGGCCTTTGGATAAATGGCGCCCCTGGGCTACAGCCCAATGGATAAGATGGGCCTGTCCGGCTGACACAACCGCACTGCTCATATTAGGGTAACTTATTTTTTCTATAATAAAAAAAAATTCTCCAAAAGTTAATATTATGAAAAATTAAATTTAGTAATGTTTTTTATGAAATTTTTTAATATTAGCTATTTATAAAAACAAAAACAAAAAGGAGGTGTAATCCGAAACACTGAAAATCGGGACAGAATCGAATATTCGAACAGTACCGGTTAGTACCGGTCTGGTCATTTTATACGTACAGCGAAAGTTGAGAAGAAGAATTCACTATTACTTTACTTTTATTTAAAATTAACCTTTTAATCTAATATTTTAATATTAAATTTAATTATTTTTTTATATAAGCTTTTCACTCGTTCAAAATTCGGGGCAATCCCGGACATTTAATTCATATTAGGGACAAATCCCTGACACTCAGTTCAAATTCGGGACTGTCTCAGCAAGGCTGGATTATCAAATAGGCAAGGTAGACAACTGCCTAGGTGCCCAGCAACTTAGGGTGGCGTCTTCTCAGGGTAATCTAATTTTGCGCTTTAATTTCATTTACAAGGGTCATGCACTCGAACATATTCAAACTAAAATCAAGTATCATTAAAAAAAATTTCAACACATTATCCTTTAGGATTTTTTTGCCATGTTTCCAAATTCGCTTGTAAATTAGTGTGGTTCATTTTTTTTTTTTTTTCACTTGACTTACTGACTCACAAGTCAACAGCCCTGGTAAACTTTGTATTTGAGCATTTAGAGTGTGCTGTTAAATAGCTTTGTAATTTTTTTTTTACCATTTTGTTTAAAATTGCATTTAAATTAAAACTTCTTTTTAAACGCGAGATACCGAAACTCTGTTGACAATTAAATGTTTTGTCATTTTAGTTTGTCGTAATATTTGTTATTTCAAAACTGCTAGTAAGTATATCGTATTAAAATCGATAAAAATATCAGATTTTGGAAGGAAAAAGCCCCCCCCTAAACTTGCATTGCCTAAAGGCTCATACAGAGCTTAGCCCTGTGTCTCAGCTAATCCTGGATGCCTAGTAGTGTTTTTCTCTGTCACAACGATGTGCCGAGATCTGTTGCGATCCATTTTTGAGTTGAAACGCGTAATCAATTTTAATCACGGATTCGAAGACGCTCTGACCCAGCATCAAACACTAATTAAATTTCTTCTTCTATTTGGAAATCCGTCACGAGATACTGCTTCCTTCTTCTCTGGAGGAGTGTAACAGGAACGTGTAGCATGTTTTTAACTGGTTATTATAGAAGAGGGAACCGCTGTCTAGCTATATCAGACTCAAACCTAAAATTTATGGCTTTTGGCTCGTTTCAAGGGACTTAATGGTAGACAGGAGGGTTTGAACTTCGGGTTTGAAATCCGACTCCACCTAAACATACAGGGTTCTTATAATTAAAGCTAAGTTCTCTAATTAAAGCCCTAGAGTCGGTTCTATGGCTCCAAACGAAACAACGTAGTTCAAGTAATGCGCTCGGTAAAAACAAAATAAATAAATATAATAATAAATAAAAAATTAATAATAATAATATTAATACGCCAGTTTGAACGAAAAAAGATTTTACGTTCAGAACTGAATTTTAGCAGCGTTTTTAGTTATACTAAAAAAATTGAAATGGACTATTCAATTTTGCTTCAATAACGAAAGAAAAAAAACTGCAAAAATTACCTTACTTACTGCTGCAGCGCAACCTATTGACGAAATTGCAACTATTATTTTTCTTTTTTTTCCACAGAGTGCATCACTTGTACTACATATTAGTGAAATTTTATTTCGTTTGGAGCTATCGGCTTTAGGCCCTTCTAAATAACCGAACTTTAATTATAACAGCTTTGGATTTCTTTTGATGCCTGCATAAAAACTCTTTGAGCTGTAACTGTAATCCTAATACCTGCTATTCAGATCGACAGGTCTTGTTAGATAGTAGCAAAAGTTAATTATGACTTGTTGTCGGACGTCTCCATTCAAGAACATTAATTTCAACAGGGAATTCGTTGTTGAAAGTTCGTCAATTTTAACTTGGCAGTCTACCTTTAAGTACCACAACATGCCATTCATGCTGATCTATCCTTTCTAAGTCTGTCGTCGCATGTTGATGTGGTGAGAAACTACGGAGAACTAAGTATGCAGCAAGAGACATTCTAATAATATGAATGCGGCTCACAATTGCGAGATTCTACCCCAGCAGCTCTCAAGTAACTTCAGAATGGGAGAATCAATCTAACAAATCAAATTATATCGAAACCCCACCATTTTTTTTTTTAAATCTTACTCTGAGTATTAGATCATGTTAGTTTGTGCTCATCATCGGTTCTAACACATTTTCAAAAACAGATCCCCCCCCCCTTCCACTCGAGGCACCCAAAATACTTCTGTGCGACCACCACGAAAACTGCAAGGAGGCTTCGTCTGTTGGCTCCTAATCGGATCGGAGGGGGAGGACCTCCCTTCACGTTTAATCTTTCTTGTGCAGATGGCTTTCCTCGAAAAGTCAGTTCTCACTGTAACACTCGAGCTGTGATGTACTCTGTCTTTTCAGACCCCAATTGGGTTTATTAATAAAGATCTCATGTGGCCTAGTCTCAAGGAGAGAGGCGCATATTATATTGAGATAGTCGTGAGATCTCATGTGGATTCCAAGGTGAGAAGCGCACATTATATTGAGATAGTCGTGAGATCTCATGTGGATTCCAAGGTGAGAAGCGCACATTATATTGAGATAGTCGTGAGATCTCATGTGGATTCCAAGGTGAAAAGCGCATATTATATAGAGATAGTAGTGAGATCTCATGTGGATTCAAGGTCAGAGGTGTACGTTCATTATTTTTGTTAATCAGAAACGCATCTGTGTGCACCGATGGAGAATACGTCATATATACGTGCAATTAAGAATTATAATTTAATGAGAGATATATCTACTGAGTGTGTGAGTGTACGAGGAGTAGTATATCTGTTGGATATATTGTGCCTATCTGCCAAAAGGAAATAAAATTTTCTGGATCTCAGATACGTGTCAGACATCATTTTATGAGAAAAATGCAGATTTCTCATTTATAATTTTAGATTTTAGTATATAATTATTTTCTTCTTATAAAAGTGGGCATTGAGAATGCAAATTTCAGCAGAAAGCATGTTTCGTACCATAAATTTATGTAAAAATTTCCAAATATAATTTCACCAAACGATGCTTCTATAAATTGACGGTTGACGCTTTCGTGGTCCAAAATGGCTCAACTGCGCAAAAAAAAACTTTCAAGCCTAAAAATATTGAAAAATTTCTTTTCGCCTCTCCGGTAATATATTTCTGTCGTCACAAAAGCTTGCAGGGAGATTGCTTTTGTTCTCCGAGCCGAAGACGTGCCAGGATCCGGTGCGGTCTCTTTATTTATTTACGAGTGGATGGAATGCGTAATCGGCGATTTTCATCATCGGATAGATTGGAAGACGCTCTGACCCGGCATCGAACACTGATTAAATTTCCTCATCCAATAGAATTCGCCATCGAGAAATTGTTTCCTTCTCCTTCAGCGGCGCGTAACAGAAAGCGATTACTTCTCCTTCTTCTGGTTCTCCTTCCACACACTCATCATAATGCTGAAGGATATTATTTTGTTGGATAAATCAGAAGAATCCACATTCATTATAGGAATACCGTCTTTAAGGGACACAAAACACACAAGTAAACCCTCTTACTTAAATGACATTTTCGGAAAATTAGGTTTTCCAGTGCCAGACGTAACATAATGATATCGAATAAAAGAAAGAAAAATATATTTTATCTTTTTGGAGGATGGTTATACCGACAGACGATTTTATGGGTTTTCTCTTGTTGCATTCGTTTGGTGAGTTTGATTTAATTTCGTGGAAGGTTTTTTCTTCTTTTATTTATGTGGATTCCACGCTATTCTAAATTTGCGTGTTTTTAAAGACAATAATTTCCAGATACTTGGAAAACCTCTGATGTTTTAGTTCAGCTATGCTGCACCATGACCAAATTTGTAGGATTCCCGCGCAGAAATCAGGATATTACGTTTTCTATCGCAAAACAAAAGATAATATTCTTCTTATTATTTTTTTTTTCACTTTCACGTATACGAAGTATACAGAGTGACTTTATGATCATAGGACAAACTTTAAGGATGGGTCCGACATGCAAAAACAAATCATTTTTACCATAGAACATGGGATCTAAAACGCAAAGGTGTCCGCTATAAGGGGCCTTTTTGAAAGTGAATTAGATTTTTTAAAAAATCCCTTTTCGGCAAGCTTGAAGGCAAAGGTAGATTCCTTTGCGCTAATGTTACAAAAGTAATGAAATATTACATATTGATCAATACAGACATAGACAATGACTTTATTGTTTCTACACATTGCAATATTTACGCTGTGATTCTGTTTTCATGACATTTAATTTTTTATTATATCAAGGTTTTATTATTCCATTTTTCATTCCAGAAGGTTATGCTAGATTTATTGGTCAGTAAATTGGTCAATTTTTTTTTTATATATCCCAACACATAATCATTCAACACGTAGAAATCATAAAGAAATAAATATCCCAGCAGCGCAAATATCCCCTAGATAACATTAAGCGAGCCTATCTGAAACAGTAGCAAGAAATTGACACTTGACACGAATGAAGAACGAATCTAGATTAGTTTTTTTAATCTTGATTACCATATAATTGTGCGAACATTACTTTGTCATATGGTAAAATCACATGATATGAAACATTTAAACATTACTAGAATGGGCTCATTTAGAGAACTCCCTGGTTACAGAGATAATAGTCACTAAATTCTTAACACATAAGAGAATAAAAATTATTAAACATTGTGAGTTCCAAATTTAACATGTGTGTTTAAAGCATATGATATAAATGCAGCCATTTTCAACAGGAAATTTAAATCTCCATAGACAGTTAAAAGCAAATACTCAGGCAGAAAACCCCAAAACAATTTTAAAGTTAATGAGATATTTTTCAATATAAAAAAGCATAATGGGAACTCTTATATATCTATCTTTTTTGGCTATTTTATATCAAATTTATTAAACAAATCTTGGTGCAACCATGTTTAGTTAAATATTAAATTAAAGTAATCTGTCAAATTAACAAATTAACGATTAAAATTAACTGTTTGATTAATTAAAATTAACTATTTAGTTAATTGTAACGATATCTTCACTAAAACCTTTTTTATGGCTCATAATATATGCCAGCAATCTTAATCTTGTAATATTCTAATAATTATCTTAATTTAAATAAAAGTTATTTTGTCTGTATGTATGCTCCACATCTCCTTCTAAACCACTGGACTGATTTCAACCAGACTTTGCACACTTTATATTTAAAACAAGAGAAAGTTCACCTTAACTTTTCAAAGCCCCAAAGTTACTTACAAATTCTGTTAATTAAAAATTAAACAAGGCTTTTTTCCGCTATATCTTTGGAAATTATTATCTCACGAAACTATTTTTACACCTTATTATATTTTAAATAATATTTACATTTCAGTGACAAAAATTTCATTTCCATACAATTAGTTTCTCTCATTTTTATATGTTTTCAAAATTAATTTTATATTGAATTCGTAAAGGTATTCTTTATTGTTGAAGAACAAGTATAATACGAATATATATAGTTGCCAGAATACATTCACACAATTCTGGACTAATGCTAAAAGAAAACTTTATAAGTAGACTATTAGCCATTTATATCTTGACCTAATAATGATTGATTTATTTTCATTCTTTAAATTAATGAATAATATAATAAAATATTCATTGAAACCTTTCTTTCTTATACTTTAGTAGTTGTTAACGAAATTTTTAGTACCTATGTAACAAATAATAATTTAGGGAGAAAACAGCTGTTTTTAAAAATCGTTTTTTTTTAAATTGATATTCTCATTTTAATTAAAAACGTTTCAGATCAGAAAAATAATTTGTGTATTATAATTTTCATACAATGGTAGTTTTTACATTAAAAATATTAGACATGAAAGCATTTTAATCCGGAGCAAAGCCGGGTATATCAGCTTGTTTACCGTACAAAAAGTGGAAGTGAATGCGGCTGATGGGAGCACATAACTTCTAAGCAATTCTTGCTGTCAAAAAACTTTCAGCATAAAAGTAGTTTGTTATGATAAGGTGATAATTCCCCTAATTTAAAATTTTCTTTCTATCTTCAATCGTAACGGAGCTATGGGGAAAAGATAAATTGGGGGGAACTGAACATCGCTTTTCAGCTCATAACTTCTAAGCAATTGCAGCTGTAAAAAAACTTTTAATATAAAAGTTGTTCGTTATGATTATGTGATAATTCCCCTAACTGAAAGTTTCTTTCTATCTGCAATCGTAACAGAGTAATGGGGAAATGATAAATTGAGGGGGCTGGAGAAATGAATATCGCTTTTCAGCTCATAACTTCTAAGCAATTTTAGCTGACAAAAAATTTTAATATAAAAGTTGTTCGTTCTTATAAGGTGATAATTCGCCAAATTGAATTTTTTTCTTCCTATCTTTATTCGTAACAGAGCTATGGGGAAATGATAAAATGGGGGAGGGGATTGAAAGTGGCATTTTAGCTCATAACTTCTGAAAAATTATAACTATCAAAAAATTTTCAATGCAAAAGTTGTTTATTATAAAGAGGCAATAACTCGCCTATTTTGAGTTTTCATTCTATCTTCAATCGTAAAGGAATTACAGGAAAATGAAATTTTCAGTCCCCCACCATTTCCACCCCCTTTTAGCTGATTAGCCCATCTACAAACTCGGTCGATATTTTCACCAAACTTACAACATATCCCTCGCTGATTAAAATCTAGTCAAAATTAATCTAGTTATCGTGTTCACAAGATAACATGGGCAAAAGCGTTATATATATACGTCTCTACTTATAATAAGGAAAAGAACATTTCGCCCTCTATTCTCATAAGGATTAGAGCTACAAGAATGAAAGTGGGTGAAAGAGACTGCAAATGACGAGAGCTTTCCAACAAGGAATAACATGCATAGGTTAAAACGTACTTTAAGTTAGGGGAGAGAAGGGGAAGGGTGGGAAAATCACTTTTCAGCTCATAACTTCTAAGCAATTGTAGCTATCGAAAAAGTTTAAATGCAAAAATTTTTCTCTATGATAAGGCAAATAATTCGCCTAATTTGAATTTTCTTTCTATTTTCAATTGTAAAGGAATTATGGGAAAATGAAAATTTCCACCTCCCACCATTTCCACCCCCTTTGAGCTGGATAGCCCATCTACGAACTATATATATATATATAAACTTTTTAACGAAGGAAGGTTTTGGGTTCTAGGAGGCATGATCGGTGAAGATCTGCAAAAATTTTCCGAAAGTCGTGTCATGAGAACCATTGCAATAGGTAGACTTCCTATAAGGAATCTACCTAAAACAGATACACCAGATATTGTGTGCAATACAAGATATACAGAATGCAAAATTTACAAAAGCGCAACGACGCCAGGTGAATGAATAACAACATGTGAAGTACTCCAAAGATTTGATGTTTATACTGCGTCCTACTTGCCATTGTATCTGTCATACTGCGTAAGACTTGTAATGCTTGTTATTCATGCAACGGAGCAATTGCACTATTGTAAATTTTTATTTCATTAAATCTGTCTTGCACACTTTATAGAGGGTATCTATTTCTTTTATTTAATTCACTGGCACAGAGCTACCTGTAGCGGTCCTACTTTGCATTTGGGACCCCATGTTCTATTACAAAAAATTACTTGTTTCTGTATGCTTGGCCTACCCTTATAGTTTGTCCCATGATTTTAGAATCACCCTGTAAAAAGAGAACTTATTGTAATCGCCCAAATATTCGGGATTTTCATGAATGTCCTCGTTTTAAACCTCCCAGAGTCCGAAAATATATTTTTGCAGTTACGTTTGTCTATAGACACGATAACTCAGCCCGTAAGAATCTAGATGAATGAATAATGGATGGATTTGGCATATGGTTTTTATCATGAAAATTGTAGATCTGCATCAAAAGTCGTCAAACGGTTAGCATATGGGTCTGTCTATTCATGTGTATGTGAACACAGTCTCTGAAAAATACAACAAGCTAGATAGATGGATCTTAGTACATGGCCTGACCATCAAAAGCTCACATCTATATCCAATTTTAGATCCAGTCGGTCAATGGTAAAAGTTCCAAAATGCATACTCGATTTTCTTCATTATACGACGAAGCTAAACACAAAAAGCGCCAATGTCAATGGGAGAATAGGATAGGCTGAGTCAATAGGAGAAAAGGGGAAACACTCGGGCTGTTTTTGTTTTCACCCAAAACAATTTGGGTAAGAAAGAAGCAGAGACATTTAGTGCACCTGAAATATATAAGCACAAAGGCGATTTTTTAAGTTGAAAAGAGCATATTATGTGGTGAAAGCGAAAAAAAGATAGGGTCCTATCTGGATGAAAAAACATAAAGTAAAGGGAATTTTCCTTCCCAATTTTTAATAAACACATAGGGGCACCATAATATGACCATTGCCGATAAACAAGTTTTAAGGGAAATTAGTAAATGCAAATATATTATTTATGTTTCCTTATCTCTTCCTGCGTTTTTTTTTCTTTTGAAATTTTTTTGATATTTAACAATGTGTCTATTTCTAAATTTTATTTATTTACCTACTTTTTGGATTTTGTTTAATATCTCCTCCCCACGTCGCACGATTGCACTCCCAGGTGCCAGAGAGTCCCGGGTTTAAATTCAAAAATTCTGACATTGTAATTGATCGCTGATTGAATCTCAAAATTGATTCACTGGGTCATAGTAGTCCCATGTCGTAGTTCTACATCTTCATAAGTTAGTGAATACTTAAAAAATACTAAAATCGCCACTTTATTATAACTCATAATAATGTTCTGGAAAAATTTGTTTACACTATAGTTACCCAAGTTCAAATTTCAGTTTCATGGAATGAAGGCATAAAAAAACGTTAATACCCTTAAAAAAACCTCTTTTTCTAGAGTTGGCATACGTATTTACATAACTTTTCGGATGCTAATTCTCGGCTTTTCTGCCAGTGTCAGCTCGATGCAGCTCTGCCTTCAGTCACTTGGCACCAACAACCCAATAAAGGCCCCTCACCCTGTCCCATAATTCAGTCTGGCCCGGCTTTTTCCACGTCGAATTTCAACGCCAGCTCGGTTCTCTTATCTGTGGAATGATAAGCCAATGTGTTAACAGACGGCAGAAGTTACACCGAGATGTTTTGCTGTTTCGAAATTCTTCCACTGAAGAGAGAGTTTTAAGTGTTGTAGACTCAGACGGTTGAACTTTGCGAGGATGCCATCTCAGACCGTGGGATGGATAGATTCGTGACTGAAGATTCGAGAGGAATTATGAGTTTTCTTTGTAAAATCTGCAGGTGATGCAATAATTTTCTTTCAGGTGTTTAGTATCTGGGAAGATAGGTGTTTGATTTGTGTTTATTGTATTTTATTGAAATCGTATTTTTCTTTTACAGCTTGTTTCCGTTTTCAGCAAAGATTTAGACTAAAGCTTCTTAAAACAGTGGGTCATGACTAATGTGAGCTTCTTAAAACAGTGGGTCATGACTAACGTGACCATACGACCCGTTTCTTAAGATTTAAATTATTGGTATGAGAGCGAACAATTCCATCCAACGAATTTCGGTTTAAACATTCCCAGTGTTCCATTCTGTCACTTTTTAGGTGTAATGTAGTTAAATATAAGTGTCAGGCTTCTGACCGACTTGTATACGTGGGAGATGTATTAGGCTTGCTCGGCCAACGCAGCGCTGCCGTCGGATTTTTAAATTTTTCGCAACTTTTTTTGAAATTGTTACCGTGAGTTGCTCTCTTTCTGAAAGCGGGACATTTCGGAGTACCGAAGCTATGCTTGGAGACAACGGGATAGGCTACCTAAAAACGGGACACTCCCGTTCAAAACGGCACGTATGGTCGTATTAGTCATCACTAAAGTGACCAGACATCCCAGATTAACGCCGGAAGTCCAGAACTTCTGACTGTTTGTATTGGACAGAAAAAGTATCAACGATTTATCCCGTATTTGAATTAAATGTGCACAGCTATTATTTAAAACTGATTTAGTTTGTTTTTTTTAAAGTTAGTTGAAATAGTAAATTTTAATTAAATGTAAAGCGATTTCTTATTTCCAACTTTTGCTACACATGTAAACTGACCAAATCGACCATATTAGCCGGCATAGTCCTAGTTTTTAACGCTTTGTTTCTCCCAGAAAAATAGCCCTGGACTGAACTGTCCCTCATTTGAATTAAACTTATATATACTTATTAGTAAATAGTTCATATTAAAAAAAGAAAAGATTAATTAGATACAGATCAACAATTTTGATTTGAAGACCACATACCAAATTTCATTTATGTAACGCGTTGCGTTTTTGAATAATCGTGTCTGCATACACATGGACAGAGAAATAAGCGGACAGTTTAGCCTTTGACGGATTTATCCAAAATTAGACATAGATATACAATTTCGGTAGCCGTTGACGAATTTAGTTCACTTAGTTAAGATTACATACATATCTACAATTTTGGTAGCAAGATCATATACTAAAATTCATCCATCTAGTTCGTTGCATTTATGAGCTACTGTGTTCACGTGCACACGGACGGAGAGATAGACAGACATCCCATTGACGCATTTTCTCCAAAATTCGATACAGATTTACAGTTCGGTCTAAAGACCCCATACCAAACTTCATTCATTAAGTTCCTTCCATTTTTGAGCTATATTTGTTCACAGACAGACAGCTGAACGAACACAATTTCAAATATGCGTTTTTGGACACAGGGAGGTCTAAAGCGTGGATCATCAACATCGTGAGGTTGAATTTTTTGACAATTACAATATACTACCAGTGGCGAATCCAGGGGGGTGCTATGGGGCTGCAGCCTCCCTCCCATAGAGCTAAACCAAAATTCTTGATTTTTGTTCAAATCATTACACTTGTTTGTTATTAATCTCTGTTATTAAAAAAATAAATAAATAAAACGAGGCAACATTGCTTTCTGACTTGACAGGATTTTCCCGCTTTTGCTGTCATTCCATTGGTACTTGTAGCGTTAACGTGGTTGAAAACATTTTTTGAATAAAAACACAATTATTTCATTGTGTTTTTATTAAATTGTCGGAAGTATTGTAGGGTACTTTGTGATTTTTATTGTCAGGTGAGTAAAGTTAGAGTTTTGACTACATAAGCCATGAGATCACGACGATACAAAATGTTTATGACTTCAGCCCCCCTCCCCCCCGACCAAAATCCTGGATTCGCCACTGTAGACTGTATATATAATTATATTTGACGATTTGCTTTATAGATATAAATTATTTGACTATATCAATATAATATATTTGACGATTATGTAGTGTACTCCGTAGTCAAAAAAAGTAAAAAAAATAATAATTAAAAAAAAATAAAAAAGATAACAATTTTCTTAATCCCTTTGCTGATGGAAGATGTGTAAATTGTTCAATGAACTTATCGTGGAAAAAGCATAAAACTATACTCAATGTACTGCTACATTTTTACTTCTAAAAAATTAGGATAAAGACGGCTCGTGGTCTAAAATGGCCGATATCTAATTTTACGATTTTCCTTTTAGGGGGATGAGTTCTCCGCCAGCAGAGGCATCAGAGGAAAAACCCAGGGCCTGAACCTCGCGTTGTTCGATCGTGAGAAAGAAAGTTCTTTCGTGCGTGCATAACGAGCGGCCATTTTTACTGCTTTTCGCCACGCGTGAATGAATGCACGGCGCATGCGCACTGGCTTCCCGCTCTCGCACAATAGATCTGCCGCTTTTCTCAATCTGGCCGGATTCCCAACGGATGCCTTCTGAAAGTCGACGCCATTTCTTTTTCTTTCGATGGAAAATAGTGATTCTTGGAAGCAGGGCTGCCAAATAATGCCAAACCTCTTTAAAAATAAGGCCAAACTTATAAGTTTAATGAACATTTTTCGCTAACCAGTTTACTTTTTCCTAAACGAAAAAGGTTTAGGGGGTAATTTCCGATGGAATGAATACTAATGAAATAATTCGGCTTATGCATAATAAATATGTTTATGAAAATAGTGTATAAAATATTGGGTTGGGTAATAATTCACGAGAGTATTTTCTTTTTTAATTTAGAAATGCTAGGCAGAAATAAAACGCATTGGCAAAATGTTTTAGTTTATTTGAAAGAGAATTTAATGTTCTACAACATAATGTATTACGTTTTCTAAATTGATTTTTTTTTATTTTCAAATCATTAAATTGGAATGTTAAGTGGACAATACTGAGCATTTCAACACCATTTGCTTTTTACATTTAATCGAGGTGTTAAAATCGCAGAAGATTGTGTCGTATGGAGAAATAGCAATTCCTCCATGAACCGTCCCACATGTTTTCGTGCTTAAAGAAAGGGTAGGCGAAATTGAAGCAACGTCTTCACGAAAATCCACTTCAAACGACCACAGGAAGTCAGCAAAAATAAATAAATTTGAAAATTTAAGATAAATTCGAAAAACGTTCATGAATTATTATTTAACTCTTTATTTCCCGAAGGTACTTTAAAGTATACTTTAATCACTCCTATATCTTCGTAATTTTACCGTTTTTCCTGACAGTATTCACAAGAACACGACTCCAACAGCTAGCAATAGATGGCAGATGAAGGCAAAAATTAATTTTTAAAAATTATTAATCAAATTAATTAAATTATTTTATTTAATTAAAAAATTTCATATTTCCTTGGGTTATTCAGCATTAAAACGTATCTAATGATGCCAAAATAAAATTGAAAAGCTGCTGGTAAGTTAATCCGATAAATAAAGGATTAACCCAATAAAATTTAAAGAGTCGTTGAAAATTACTCTTCCTAAAAGAAATTCAGATTTCATCGATGCTCAGTGTTTCAATCAATAATAAAAAAAGATTTTTATTAGTCTGCTAAAAAAATAGTCAATGATTTTTTTTTTTAAATAAAAAATGTGGAGATCTAGCAAAAATCATAAAAGTGTGAGGCGCTGATACAAATGTTCTAAATAAATATGAATTTTACTCACATTCATAATTTATTTTAATTTTAATGAATTAATCAGGGATTTTCTTTCTTATGATTTTCAGTATGGCTTAATTTCCTCATTGTACTGTTTTCAACGCAGCACTCTTTTATAATTTTTGATTTGACCTCCAGTTTCTATTGATAAAAATAATATTTTCTTCTTTTTTAAAACAGAAGCGTATTCTTTAATTTCTCTTCGTATTCTTCTTATTTTTATTGATTTCTACCTTTTAGCCTTTAATGTGTTTCATAATTCATTATTTTAATTTTTAAGGAATCTTGTATTTTTATAGAATTGTTCTCAAATTCACTAGCAGATGCAGCCGCTCTTATGGAATCAAAATTTAATTTAAAATTATTTGTTTAATTGATAAATAAGTTCTAAAAATATCAAAATTTTGTATTGTTATCGGGAATACACTACTGAACAAAATTTCAGAATTCTAATACATCAGGAAGAGAAAAATCGATTACAAAGAGGAAATTTGCAAAAAAAGAAAGTAGTTAAGTTTCAGAAAAGTGTGTATAAGAGGGTAGAAAACGAAATTAAGATCAAACGAAAATTTGAAAGACCCAACTCCCCGAATTTGGCTTTGAAAAGGCCAGTACGGCAACCCTGCTGAGAGGGTTCTTCCTCCCAACCAAAAGGGGATAATCTCCAGGTCTTTTTAAGGAGATTCGTGACGAACCCCCATATGCAATCCGGCAATAAAATCGGTAGAAGATTCGAAGATTTTGTACAGTAGTTTATTTACTGTGTGAAACTCTTTCAGAAACGCAAATCTGTTCGTTGGAATTTCGAATTACTAACTGCTCAAAATGAGCACACGATATTTTATTATCTTCTGACACGTGAACGGCATTGCCAGTTTCGAAGGGGAAGTTATGTTAGAATAATAAAACCTCGAGGATTGCATGTGCATTAATTACACTGCAAAAATTTATGGTTGAAAATTAGGTAGATAATTAAAATCTTTAACTGAAAATTAAGTGAGAAACGCTAATGTTTTACAAGTTTTATAGACGGCTGTGAATTTCTAATTTTTAAATATGAAACTGATAGTTTCACAAAAACATAATTTTGTTACAAAAAATAATTTTTAAAAAAGCAATAAATGTATACCTATAAATTACAATTATGAAAAAGGGGACAGATCTACGCACATCTTTCGATGATAAAGTCTCAAATATCAATTTAGTAATTCGGTTTCAAATTTTTTCAGACGTCAATAAGATACAATTTTTATATAAAAAAGTTCATTTGTGGTTAATCAATCAACATTAATATGAAATAAATCTCAGTCTTTCTAAAACTGAAACAACAAAAGTGAAAAGAAAAAGATAAAATACTGTAAAAAACGCATTACATTGCATTCGTGGTTCGCCAATAACACCTAGAATGGTTTATTTATTGATTTTTTATGATTTTTTGTATTTATTCATCAGACTTAACGTTTTATATTTACTTTAGTACTTCCGTAAATTAATTGAAAAAAAAATATAAATAAGAGTGATGCAAGTATCGGAAATAAAAATAACGTATTATAATTATTATTATTAATATTATATATTAATTATTATAATTAATATAATATACTATAATTAATATTATATAATATTAATTAAGATGATATATTACCGTATAATAATTATAATAAATAAATATAAATAACGCATCGGATCAATGCGTACAGTGGCGGCGATTGGGGACAAAAGTGTGTGGGGGGGAACTTATAGACCCTGAACACTCCCCTATACTCCAGGGTACCCTATA
Source organism: Araneus ventricosus (assembly GCA_013235015.1). Lineage (NCBI taxonomy): Eukaryota > Metazoa > Arthropoda > Arachnida > Araneae > Araneidae > Araneus > Araneus ventricosus. The sequence continues at coordinate 8,255 of BGPR01008340.1, read as the reverse complement.
GAAGTACCCTGGAGTATAGGGGCCGGACAACAAAACTTAAACATTTAGTTACAAAATTAGCTGGCTTTCCCGGACACTATTGCTTTGTTATAATTCCTAGTTTAAGGCAGCTAAAATGAAATAAAAATTTAATTTTTCTGGAAAAAGTGTGTGGGGGGAGCATTGCCTCCCAGAGTCGCTGCCACTGACTGCGCATAGGATTAAGTGCTGTGAAAGTCATAAATTTAACTTAATTAGCCCATTAACGCACAAATTAATTTATAGAATAGATATTAATAAATTTCTGCTAAATTATGTTTAAAACACCAAGGTTAAGATAATTGTGAAGTAAAATTAAATTCCGAAATAAAAAAAAAAATTCCTTCTTTTTATTTTTTTTAGAAAAATTATCGAAAAATCAGTAGAAAATCATTAAATTTAAATTTTTTAATACATATATTAGAAGATTTTCTTTCTAATTCCTTGCACTACCTCAAAAAGAATATCAATGGGGGAAAAATCAAAATGACAGCATCTAGTCTTCAAAATCTGGTTAAATAGTGACTTATGCCTGTTGAAAATTGTTTAGGAGTAAAGAAAAAAATAGACTGCATTCGGTTTAACCACGGAAGTGAAATGTAAATGTCCTATAAATAGGAAGCTGGCTGTTAACGGGGGTAGACACTCACTATTAAACGAAATACTAAGCTTGCAAAAATCACTCGAATTAGATGCAACATTTGACTAATCACATACTACATAATATTCAAATTTTCCTACAAAAAGTTCACGTCTTACTACTTACAGTATTTATTGTAGCGCAATGCGTCCCAACTGGTACAATGGCCTATTATCAACGGGTGTTATGTGTAGGTCTTTTTACGAACTGAATCGTTCAGGAGTAGGCGAAATAAATAAATACGTGAAACCGTAGTAATGAAAACAGCACAAAATATTTCTAGTATATTTTGAATTTGATTTCACGCATTAAAGCAACACTCTACTAGGTAGCATTAAGAGTTTTCCGATTACACAAAAAAACTGTTTTATTAATAATGAAAATTTATCATCCACTATATTATCATTATAAATGGTCATTTCCATATCATGAAGATCAAACTATTTCTGTTTCCAGGAATAATTTGATATATTCGCAATTATAATTATAATTTTGCGAAAATAATTATATTATAATTATTTTCGCAAAATTTAATATGTGATTAGTACTACTTTCTGAACTTCAACCATTTTTTTCCATATGCTTAAATTAAAGTGGCCGTACTTTCTGAACTTCAACCTTTTTTTTCCCTATGCTTAAATTAAAGTGGCCGTACTTTCTGAACTTCAACCAGGTCTCTTTAGATATTAAGACGATTAAGCTGCGGCAAAGAGTCAAAAAGTTGGGCATCACCAAAAACCAGAACGTCTGTTCACTTGAGTTTAAATGGAATACACAACCTAAAAGAAATGAAAGCCACTGATTAGACGTAAAAAATTCCCTTTAATAGTCTATTTAGTATCACCCGAAAACAGGAAGTCTGTTCACCTTAGTTTAAATGGAATGCACAACCTAAAAAGTTCCGAGCCACTGATTAGACGTAAAAAATTACTTTTAATAGTCTATTTAGTATCACCAGAAAACAGAACGTCTGTTCACTTGAGTTTCAATGGAATACGCAAACTCAAAAAGTTGAGAGTACTTACTTGATACTAAAAAAAATTCCCTTTAATATAAGGTGACTAACTTTTTTACTATGAAAAGGAGGACACAAGTAAATTGAAGAAAAAAAAAATATCGTAAAGAAAGGAAACATTTTGTTCATTATAACAATAATAGAGAATACACTATAATGTGTTAAATGCATAATAAAAACATTTGTAACATTTAAAATTGTAATTACGCTTACATGCTTATTAATTATTATTTAAATGAGTACTTTTCCATAGAATGAATATTTTTTTTTTTGTCAAGGTATCATCTTCTAACAATGTGTTGGAACAATGTTGTGTCTGAGCAAGAAATATCCCTCATATTGAATTTTGAGGCAAGAGCTGCAGCTACAGTTTCAATATTTAATCTCGATTTCTCAAATGCCCAAAAACCATCAGCAAGTGAAAATACCCTTTTAACCGCTGCATTAGTTCCAGGGCAGAACATCGAAAATTGAACAAGAATAAATAAATTTTCGCATGGAATATACTCATTTTTAACATAGATGAATATTTCCACCATCTTTTATCAATTCCATCGCGTTTATTTTCTCATTGCATTAATTTTTCAGAATTTAAATTATATATCCAGTCTTCTAATTTCAAATATCGAAGAGGAGGACACTTTTCGAGGGAGGACAGAACTTACAAAAGGAGGACTGTCCTACCTAAAGGAAGACGGTTGGTCACGTTATTTAATAGTCTATTTAGTATCACTAGGAAATAGACTAATAACACATTTAAAATTCACTTTAATAGTCTATTTAGTACCATCAGAAAACAGACAGATAACACATTCGGAATTTAAAGATTTAAAACAATTATCACTACTTCTAACACCATTTTAACCAAATTCAGTAGTCAATAAAGACAAACAAAGTACGACGCCTTCAGTATGCTGAATAAATCAATTTTAATATCCCTCTTCATACTTTTATGCGGCAGATCAGGGAGAAATTATTCCAAGAAATGTTTATTCAGGCACAGATTACACTTCCTTAATATGAAGGCTTCCGAGTCCTTTTGAAAAGGCATAAATGAACTGCACCCGATGATATGTAGATGAGCAAACGTCATGAATTTCAATGGCAATCTGAATAAAGACGCCCTCATTTAAACAGAGAATGCGACGGACGATTTTAATATAGACGATGAAGATGGTTTTAAAAGACTCCTTTGTGTGAGGGGCGCCTGAATATTAAAATTTTGTCGGCTGGATACCTCGAACGGTAGAAATAACATTGATTAACTGTAAACAAGGATGCAAACAACCAGTTTTGAAAAGTTTGCCTTCAATTTTGATTTGGTTCTTTCAATTTTCGTGATGTGTAGATGAATATTCTAAGATTAGATGAATAGACGAGTGAATCTTTCTTTAAGTTTTTTAAAATGATGACCAACATTGAAAATAATTGCCAATCTTCGATGTGAACTGATGCGGTAGAAAATTCTGATAGGAATGCGTTTGGAAACTTCTATCCCATGTAAATACTTATTAACAATCCTCAAACAGCACGATTTCCATATAACATAGTGCAAAAATTGCGACAGCTTTGTTACAACACGGTATTTTAAAGTACGGTTTTCACACAGCGACATTTAACAAACTTCGACATTTCTGATACAACACGGATTCTTCTATTTCAGTGCTTTGATTGTGCTATGCGTGCTGCTTTCGATATGACATGAAACAGATTAGCAATATTGTATGCGGTTTGGGTGTTATGAAAATATTTAAAGAAACACTATAGTAACTAACAGTTCTGAATGATTATTAAGACGACAGAAAATAATTAAACTGCAGACTGCCTGTAATCACAATAATAATTTCTTTTTTATTATTTTTGTGAAATTAAGTCAGTCGAATTTTTTAAAATTATAATATAAAAAAAGAAAATCCATTAAAAACGTTCATAAAATTTCAAAATCAAAGAAAATCTTTCAAATGTCGGAAAGTGGTACCGTTCCAGTTAATCCGGGTCACTTCACCATAATTAATTAATTTTATCCCTAATGGTACCCTACATATGGAAAAGAATATCAATCAAAGGAATTATTTGGAACTGGAATTATCCACTTAAATAGGGTGATAATATTTTATGTGCACTAATATTAAGATGAAAAATGTTTTGTAATAATTTTTTAAAAATTAAATCAAATTCAACTTTTTCACTCTCTTGTATGCGGGGCATTAGAGAATGTATTGTAATCGTCACTAGGGAAACGCACTGCAATCATAAGAAAATATAAAGTATTGCAATCGCCAAAAAAAAAAATCGACCTCGATATTTTGATGAATTTCCACGTTTTAGACCTACTTGAGTTGGAAAACAATTATTTTGAAATCATGTCTGTATATCTGTTTGTGAACATGTCAACTCAAAAACTGAAAGAAGCAGACAAACGAAATTTGGTATATGGCCTTTACGCCAAAATTATAGAACTGTATCAAATTTTGAACAATATCCATCAAGGGGAAGTCTCTGTGGGTCCGTCCTTTGCATGAGCCTACGAAACATAAATTGCTGATGGATGAAATTTGGTATAATTTCAATCAGCAATTCATTTATTATAATAAAATGCTGAGTTGTGTGATATTGTGGATCAAATTCGTCCACGGATTGACTGCATATCGGTCTGTTTATTCGCGTGTGTGTGAACGCAATAACTCAAACACACAAGCTAGATAGATGAATTTTAGTATATGATTTTTACACCATTAGTTTAGATTTTTGCCAAAATTTTATTTAACAGGACAACAGGAAGAAGTACTGCTCCAAAATGCATACCCGATTCCTTTCACTACACGACGAAGCTAAATGCAAAACCCTTCATATTTTGCATGAATACAAGGGGGGAAATTCTCCTTCTCGATTAGGGGCGCGATGGCCTAGTGGTAAGATTTCGGATTCGGGGCCAGGAAGATCCAGGTTTGAGACCCGATTCCATCGAAGATCCGCCGTGTATGTGGACCCGTTGCATGCTAATCATACGTAGGGGCCAAACGCCCCCCAGCGTGTGTAGAGCGACAACTTGGAGAGAGGAGTGGCACTCAGGTGTCGACTCCGTCATCTGACAGCTGTTCAATATTACGAGGTCCGTCCAAAATAGCCCTCGTGTTGCTTCAAAATGGGATAATATAACTAAACTAAACCTTCTAACTTAAACAAATATTTAATGTGAAGGACTAATTAAAAATAGAAACAAAGGGAATTGGGAACATTTTTTTTAAAAAAAGGTAAAAAAAAAAAAAAAAAGAGAATCTAAAATCGGGGCAGTTTCTGACAAATCTGGATCATCTGGTCACTTGAGGTATATTTACAACAAACGAATGTTTCCTACAGATTCTCTTAGATGTTTATTGTACCTACAAAGGAAAGGACACGCTGAATAGAAGGAGCATGTATCTTATGTTTAAATCAGGTGTTAAATGAAACATTTCAAACTAATAACACTCGCAATTTCCAATTAATTCATTGCATTCATTAATGACCACTGCCCATAAACTATACCTAGGCCACTTCTTACTTACTCACAAACTGTCCAAAGCTTTTTAAAAATTTAGATTGTTTAATTTTCATGCGTTATTTAACTTACCACAGATAATGACACAGAGGGTCAGTCTTTTAAATGTAGCATTTTTCCTTATATTCTTATATGCTGTATGTTATTTAATTTTCATATGCTATACCCTTTTATTTACTGTTCTCTCACCCTCAGATTCGAACCATCGTAATCCTGTCGGAAATGTTTCGGGAATTTCGATCACGCCGTAACAAAAATTGGAGTATTTGGGTTTGGATCGTGTCAGACTTCAAAAATAGCGCCCGAAAAAAACACTTAATATAGGATAACTTAAGGGAAAACCTTCGGTATTTCAAAAAATAAGAAGAACTGACAGGTTATCTCAAAAACCTGAAGTTCGAATAAGTTTGCGACAAAGCACAATTCAAGTTCTTTAAACGGTGGCGCGATTGGGTGGCAAAAGTAGGGGGTAAAAATTTTATAGAAATTTTAAAGTACCCCGGAGCATAGACACCAAAATTTTAAAATTTAGTTATAAATTAGCTAGCTTTCCCGTACATTGTTGTTTATTTTTTATAATTCCTAGTTTTAGGCAGCTAAAATGAAATAAAAATTTAATTTTTTCCTCCGAGTGTGTGTGAGGGGGACGACTGGGGGAGGGATTCCTTTTTCAAGGGAATGAAAAATCTACATTAAGAGGTTTAGAAGATTAAAAAAAAAACTACGTCTCTCACAAAACCTGAAGTTCGAAAAAGTTCGAGACAAAGTTCAATAAAAATTCTTCAAGGGAATGAAAAAATTCCGTTTTCAGTTGAAAATAAGGCAATTGCAAGCACTCTTATACATGTAACGAATCAATTTAATTTAGATATTAGAGACAGCGAAGTGCTGCAAAAGTCACAGGATAGGCAACATAAAAACCTTTGTTAGATTTGAAAACCAGAAACACTTAAGAAAATCTGAAGTTAACACAGCAATTTAAATTTCAAAGCAGAGTTGAGTTAAATTTTAATATGGATTGACAACAAAGTTTTTGGTGGTGATTCTAACCCAAATGGTATGCAAGTCCGGCAAAGTCCATAAATCAAGGACTCATAATAAAGAGGTAAGTGTGTCATCTTCTGGTGGTCAAAGAGAACTTGGAGCAACACTTATGTAGCACCTGAGATAGAAGCTTGACTACGTTCCAATGTATGGGGGATAAGTTGTTTTCCTTAAAGACTTTCCTGAGAAACTGGTCCTCGTTCTGTATTTCGCTCGGAGGAAAACCACGAAAACCTCAAGTAGTCAGCAATTCGTTGCAAAAGCGCACATTCATCAACCAACCTTTGAATATCCTAATTAAGAACACGTCTAGTAGACACAACCCATAACCTTCTTTCTCCGATTCATAATCCTCAGACATGCCATGCCCTAATCTATTAGACCAGCAGTTCCCAACCTATGGGTCGCGGTCCACTTATGGGTCGTGGATAGCTTATTGCTGGGCCGCGAAACTCTAGTCACGAGTGAAAATCAGGGGTAAAGAAAGTGAAAGTACCATCAAATGAAGAAGACTCGTTAATTGAACTATCATGCGACCAGACTCTAAAATAATTTTTAGAACAATATCATTGATCCCGTGGTGGGTAAATATTCGGCAACAGTGTCCAGCAATCGCCAAACTTGCACTGAGACATTTGATAGGGTTCTTGACCACTTATCTGTGTAAATGTGTCTTCTCAACTTTAATTTTTTAAAAAACATAATTACAGAAAAAAACTGAATCTAGAAGGTGATTTGAAACTGAAACTGTCAAGTTTTAATCCAGATATTGACTCTTTCATGGGGGACAAACAATGTCAAAAATCCCATTGTGTTTTTCCATTTTGAATCTTTACGGTTTGTTTTAGAGTTTTCTTACATTGTGACAATTAAGTAATAACGATAAAGTTTTTTGCTTTATAAACAATGCATTTTAAATCCTTTTATAGTAAGCTTTACTAATTACTGACATATATGTGCATAGATTAATATACATTGTGTATTACATGTGTTTGTATTTTTTTACTTGTATATTTAGTTAGTGGGTCTCAAAATATTTTTTACATAACAGGTGGTCCGCAAAACCAAAAAGGTTGGGAACCGCTGTATTAGATCACTAGTGGGCTGCATATCTTTTAACAGGACTGTCTGTTTCGAATGTTTGAAGGATATTTTTGAATCAAATCTTCAGAAACTGAAAAAGGCATCGAGGATAGCTATTGCTTATTAACTGACGAACACTTTCACGTATTGGTACAGCTTCTTAAACTGTGGGCCCCGGTCCCAAGTAGGCTAGCGCGAATGAATTTTGGGATCATGAAAATGGCAACGATTTCTTTTGTCAAATTATTCAGTATTAGGCAGCAAAAATAATTGAGAGAGCCATCTTAATTTGAAATATTTAATCAAAAAGTTTGAAAATGAATGCATTTCATTAATTTTTTTAGTTCATCACAAACAAATATGTTTCTTAGATAGATGGAAAAAGTTTAAGAATCCTTGCACAATAGGCACATAGCCATCTCAAGTTGTACCAAACCTATCCTTCAGCAAAAATGTCGATAAAACAAACCAACTCAATGTAGTTAAATTGTTATTAAATTAGTTAGTATTTAGTTTATCTAATTTAATACTTTGTTAGTCACAGAATAAAAGTATGTCAATTTCGACTACTGCAAAAGTCCTAGGAAAATAAATTTCACCTATCATGAACAACGCAGTTTTGAAGAAAAAAAACTAACTCTCTAATTGTGAAATTGTTAATCCCTCTTTTGTTGCCAATCTCGGATTAGAGTCGGTTGATGTTCACGTGATACACCTCAAATGTGCTTCGCAAAGCAAAGTCTCGCTTCCCGGTGAGATATAGTAAAATGGTGTGGCTCTTATGACCCATCTCCGAGGATGGGTCTTACCCCCGTAAAAGGGGAAGGGCGTCATCGCATGAGCCGCTTTTAATGGGGGCTATTTTATGGTCGACTCCAGTGCCCGATTTGCTGTCGTGGCAGCCGGTCTTTTAG
>BGPR01008339.1:0-64404 GCA_013235015.1 Araneus ventricosus | reverse complement strand
TATGCAGGAGATACTTGTATCGTGCATCGTTCTTTCATATTTATATCTTTTTTTGCAAAAATAAACTCAACTTCTAATTATGTAATCTGCATTTGTTATCTTTATACTAAATACTGATTATGTCAATAAAAATTATGCTTAAATTTATAAAAGACCGATATAAGTATGAAATACGATGCACAACATAAGTATCTTCTGCATGCGTGCGCCTGCTGGAAGATAAAATTTTAAGAGTACTGCTTTTGCGTTCGTTTCTAGATGTTATTACTGTGTGGTACTATAAGTTTTTAACCCTAAACAGTTTTCGCGAGCTCCAAACGTGCATCGAGTTATGTCGCTTTCAAACTTATTAGCTAAACTACTCATTCGCAACACGATACGAAAATGGCCGATAATCCATTAGCGTCTCCAGTATTCTAGGTACATCCAGTTGAATCAACACGAAAACGCATCCTCAAAACGCAGGTGGGTCATATAATTGGAGGGCACAAAAAACTGCTCTGTTAAAGGGTTTAGTGAAAGGCAAACCTTAAATTTAACATACTTGCTGACAAAATTGTGCATTTCGACATAACTTTTTCTAATTCAAATTTGATATCCAATTTGAACTGCAAAGTATAGCTAAAAACGTGTTTCATTAACCCTTTGAGGACGGCCGTAATGAAAACGTGAGGTGAACTGCAAAGTATAGCTAAAAACGTGTTTCATTAACCCTTTGAGGACGGCCGTAATGAAAACGCGAGGTTCCGTCTGGCCGACGTTTACCAAAGCGCGTGGCTGCCCAGGGCCGGCGCATTTTTTCAATTTAAGCCTAATTGTACAAAAGCTGGTGTCACGCCGATTTAACAGTCGGTATCTAACAGTCACAAGAGCCCGCACGTATTTGTGACAGTCCGGAGAGAATGTGCCAATCGGCTGACACGCCCGCGTGACAGTCGTCCTCGAAAGGTTAAAGATTGTATCTCCCGTTTAGTTTTTATCTTTCATGTATAATGCCTCCAATGAGCTAAGCAAATATTTTCTTTTTTAGGATTTCTTCCTTTTCAATGGATGGATATTATTGATCTGCTACTGAATGCTACTCCACGAATGTGGAAACTGAAAGCCGACTTTCTAAGTCCCGAAGAAAGAGACGCTTCCATCTTCATTTGGTTTCTACTTCATGGACTTCTCGGACTGAAAAGATTCTTAGGAAAGTTTCCATGTGGCCTATAATTGGATGTGAATTGATCTGGGTGATATGCTTTGATTTAGATTAGTTTTAAGTTTAGAAATCACTTCGAGTATTGTCGGAATTAGTTTAAAAATAAGATTTGATATCTATGTTGGAATATCTTGCGTAAATCTACAAAAAAAATTAATATGAACCATAAGTATTTGAAAGTATTGTCTTATAAGTCCAAATTTTAGAATGGCACTCTTAGCAAGTACTCTAATTTATAAATTACAGCGTAGCAATATTTTCATCGCACGATGGCCAGTTCTAAATTCGGAGGAGATTTCGGAAATCTGAAATTTTTAATAAAGAAAAGAATGGAATGCCACGCTTTCATCTTGGATCAAGTCCTAAACAATTGCGTAAGAAAGATTTCGGCACAGAAGTTCAGCAAGCACTTCGGTCGTTAATCGATAGGTTATTGGTTCGAATCCACCCTCCATTTGTTTAACCTATTAGTGAGCCCTAATGGGCGCAGATAAAGTCGGACGCAAGGTTGGTGTAGGAATTCTAAATTTAAACTGTCGAATTGCCTTCAAGCAATAGGGAGTATCCCAGCAACCTATTGTAGGAAGGTTAGCGCATGTAGTTTTCGATCATGAAGTGATTAATGGATTGAGGTTGGAGTTTGCATCCCAGCAATAGGGAGCATCTCATTGTAGGAAGGTTAGCGCATGTAGTTTTCGATCATGAAGTGGTTAATGGATTGAGGTTAGAGTTTGCATCCAAGCAATAGGGAGCATTTCATTGTAGGAAGGTTAGAGCATGTAGTTTTCGATCATGAAGAGATTAATGGATTGAGGTTGGAGTTCGCGTAGCAAAACCTTTGATGTTCTGACATTGATAACACTTGTTTGCAAATGGAAGTAGGGCATTGTACTGTGGACAGCTTGGTAATTATTTCGCTTTACCTAAATTTCTATTGAGAATAAATTCGCCTACTGTATTTGACTCGATAGATGTGAAAATTGGACTCCGGACTTTTTTAACTAGTGGAATACATAAAAGTCGCATATTGGCTGCATGTTGGATAAATATATTTGAATGTATCTTCGCTGATACGATGCCTGCTGGATTAATGCAGGAAGATTATTTTGTCAACGGCCGCAGTGGCGGTTATGAGGCCACAGGCGCCAAATTGTTTTGAGGCTGAGTGAGGAATGAATTGCCATGGAAAAATTGTATGTCCTTGGATGAGGCACTAGGCGTGAGCCTCTAGTTCTTGTGCGAAATGAATGGCTGTTCAGTCCCACACATTAATATCGAGATGTTTCGCAGACAGACACCCGGGACCTTGTTGAACTCTTAAGTTCTGTTCTTTTTATTACCCTGAAAACCTAAGATCACATATTTGAGGAATTTTCTTCCAAGTTGTGGGTTGTATATTCGCCCCAACATGTTTGAACAATAACGGAAATTCAGTGAAAGGAAGCTTAGGTTTATTAATTCCTTGAACATCTAATAGTTATTCCAAACTTCACAACTAACTCTATTCACATGGGTACTTCTGAAATGGTGAATTTGCATTGAAGCTTATGAATCGTAGCTTTGCGAGCAACAACTTTTTAAAATTTAGAAATCAAGAATCCCCTAAACGACGAATTCTTACACATGCCCAAACAGGTTATATTGGCAACAGCAAACTGTTAAAAATCTGAATAAATTCGCCTCATTAATTTTGGAATTAAATCACTATTATTTGAAGCAGCAAAATAATAGGTGTGTGGTTAAGAAAATGAATGTTCCAATATTATCATCTATTCCAATCTTATTCACACATTAGGCACTAGAAAACACTTCTACAATTAAATATTGCATCAGTAAGTTTAGGAGATACTGAAAATGTTTGATTTTTATTTTCAGCCGTGAGAAAATGTCGTAATTAATCAAGATTCGAAAACTGGAATCGAAGAAATTTGGTCAAGACCACATTCATTATTCCAAGATTCCCAACAGGTTCTTGGTACAGGGGTATATCAAAATGACAAGGCACGCTTACTTTCTTTTCGCTGCTATATGCCCCCAAACTCGGAATCGCGAAGGTTCCCCGTCAGTTGAATGCGAAACGACATAGGCTCGAATCTAACAAGGCACACTGAATATCTACTAGAAATAGTGCTGAACAAGCTACTAAAACATATATAGAACAACTAGAATGGAAACAAATACAAGTTCTCTAAACACTTAACATTGCAAATATTGATATTCGTCCTTGCTTTAGCAAACCAAATGTAAAGGTTGCTACTTTGAATTGATGCGGTGGTCAATAGGCTGACGTGGTTATCACTGTCTATAGCACCAGGGCCATTATTTACTTAGGCTTACCACGACAAAGAGTAGCTACTGCATCTATTTAGGCAAGGTAACTTGGAATGGTACAACCACCGTTGACAGGTATGCATGTATATACTGACTCGTGCTGGTGTGAGGAAACATCACGGAACGCTGAAGAAGCTAACTCATAATAACAATTATAGCTTTAATAAACAAGATAAAAGTAAAAGTAAGGTAAATGATAATTAACATGTTGACAACAGGAACATAAATCATAGCAAGTGCAAGAAGAGAGACGACAGATGACGCTTGAGCCTTTATAGTACTCAACTCTCCACTACGCATGAGCAAAGGTAGACAGCGCACGCAGGACGAAGCTGTTGCCACATTGCATATATCCAAAATCTAGGAAATTCTAATTTAAATTAATCAATGACAACATAGAGAGCATCGAAATATCAGTGGCAGTGATCCCAGGTGTCGATCCATCCCTGCAAGAACGTTTGTCACGAATAAGATGCGGAAGAATCGTTTCATTCGGACGAAAAAAATGACGTTAGATACCTGGATCACGTTCGATTCAGCTGCAGCGATTGAAAAGCGCTTCAATTTTTCCCTCACTCTAAAGCTGAAGTATAAAGTTAAGCTTCTCTATTTAGGAAAAGATGTACAGGGAAGCTCAGGGGAGGTGCGCGCGCACTCTTAGGCTAAGGTGTTTGGGAAGGAAAGGAAAGACAAGTCCATTATAAAAAATGGGAGAAAAGATAGAAGTTAAAAATAGTCTCCACCCACACCCCCACAGTTTCTTCAAGAAAACAGAACGGGATGGGTACCAGCCGGCTGGTCAGAGGGTGGGAATGCATCCACATCGCTAAATTTAATACCCTTTTCATCCATATTGACTTACCCCATAGAAGTCTCCGGGACCAGACGGGGTTACGTACAGCATGCTTCATCACCTAAATGAAGATTCACTTTCAAATCTTCTGAGATTGTTCAATCGAATCTGGAATGAGCACATCTATCCATCACAGTGGCGAGAAGCTCTAGTGATTCCTATACTAAAGCCTGGAAAGGATGTCACAGAACCGATGAACTATAGACCGATAGCACTCACGAGCTGTCTTTCCAAAACACTCGAGCGAATGATCAATGCTCGCTTAGTTTACGAATTAGAAACACAAAATCTGATACCAATGCATCAAAGTGGTTTTCGAAAAGGACGTTCAACACTTGACAATGCTATTTATCTGGAAACACAAATCCGTAATGCCTTTGTTCGGAAAGCACATTTGGTCTCGGTTTTTTTCGACATAGAAAAAGCCTATGACCGTACATGGCGTTATGGAATTTTACGGACATTATTTGATTTTGGATTTTTTGGAAATTTGCCTATTTTTATTTTTTTTTACTCTAAAAGTTCTTTTAAAGTTAGAATTGGAGGCACACTTTCCGATTCATTTGTCCAATCTGAAGGCGTTCCACAAGGAAGTGTTCTAAGTGTAACGCTTTTTATTATCCACATTTCAAATGTTCTCCTCCGACTGCCTAAAGCAGTTCAGGGTACATTGTATGTCGACGACCTCCAAATTTCTTGTCAAGGATCGACTATGCACACACTTGAGCGTCAACTCCAAATTGTTATTGATAATATCCTGTCATGGTGTGAAAGGAACGGTCATACTGTTTCTCCAAGCAAAACTTGTGTAGTTCATTTTTGCAGAAAACGAAACCTGCACCCAGATCCTGATCTTCATATCCGCAACCAATCCCTTCCTGTTGTCAATGAGGTGCGATTCCTAGGAATTATTTTCGATCGAAAACTCACTTTCCTATCGCATATTTCATATCTTCGTAAGAAGTGTGAAAGGTTATTAAACATGCTAAAAGTTTTGTCGAACACTTCCTGGGGAGCAGATCGTACTTCACTGCTACGAATTTATCAAGCGATGATATTGTCCTGCATAGATTATGGGTGCGCTGTATATGGGTCTGCTTGTAACTCTGTTTTGCGAAAACTTGACCCCGTTCACCATTCTGCTTTAAGAATATGCTCTGGTGCTTTTCGCACATCTCCTATTGAGAGTCTTTATGCAGAATGCCACCAAATGTCCCTTTCCTTACGGCGTCAAAAATTGTCTCTCAAGTATTACTTCAAGCTCAAGTCGATTTCGAACCATCCGTTGAGAGGCCAGCATATGAGTAATTTTTTTGGCCGGCTTTACGATGACCGTCCATCCAGAATACGTCCTTTTCACTCTCGTATCAAGCGTCTGCTTTATGACATGCATCTAGGTGATTTTCAGATTCAGACTGCTGGTGTTTTTCACTATCCACCCTGGAAAGTGCCTTCAGTTAAACTTATTGGCCTTTTTGATGAATTCCGTAAAAATGATACTTCCTCACTTATTCTCCAACAGATATTTTTCTCACACCGCTTTGAATACGTTGATTATACCGCAGTATATACAGATGGTTCTAGAGCACCTGGAAGGGTTGGATTTGGTGTGGTTATTGATGATGCTACATATAGCCATGGTCTTTCAGCGGTTTTTTCAGTCTATAGTGCAGAAGCGATGGCCATACTTTATGCCTTACAACGGATTTCCCGTAGTGACAATAGAAAATTCTGTATATATAGCGATAGCATGAGTGTGCTGCAGCAACTGAATCATATAGATTTTGCTTCTCACCCTATTGTTTTAGATATTGTAGATATTCTACGAAGTCTGGAAAGCAGGGGGTTTGAGATTGTTTTCTGCTGGATTCCCAGTCATGTTGGGATTCCGGGCAACGAGAAAGCAGATAATGCTGCACGTCTGGGTTCTGTCCCTTTGGAACATGCTGTCCCTTATTCGGACATGTGCCAGATTGTGCAGCAGAAAGTGATTAATAAGTGGCAAGAACTATGGAACGAACAAATACATAATAAACTTCACAATGTTAAACCTGTACTTGCAAATTGGCCAACTTTACCATATCGCAAGGCTGATGCTACATTAACTCGCCTACGTATTGGGCATACCAGGTACACTCACAGGTACTTATTATTCCAAGAACCTATCCCAATGTGTACATCATGCAATATACCTAATACTGTAGATCATATTTTAACCAAATGTCCCAATTTTAACAGTCATCGCTTACGTTTTTTTAATTCCAACTTTTTAGATCTTAGAACTTTGCTGGGTGAGAAACCTCACCCAAATTTGTTTGCTTTTCTTAGGACTATTGGTTTTATGTCACAAATTTAATTCACTGGGTTTTAAAAAAGAATTCTACAAAATGTTTTTAACCTTTTGTCTCAGCGACATTGCTAAACTAGCTTCTCATACTTTTCATTGTTTTTACGGCTTACACTTTCACTTTCTGATTTAGTATTTTATCATGTGGCTATATTTTTACCTTGGGTATGGCGCAGCATAGCCAAACATGGCTTTTGTGCCAATAAAATTTACTACTATCCTATCCTATCCTATCCTATCCTATCCTATCCTATCCTATCCCATAGAAACCCCGTCCACCCATGTTGACTTACCCCATAGAAACCCCGTTCACCCATGTTGACTTACCCCATAGAAACCCCGTTCACCCATGTTGACTTACCCCATAGAAACCCCGTTCACCCATGTTGACTTACCCCATAGAAGCTTCATTTATACTTTCAGTTTTAGTCGTACGAGGAAAAATTTTGAAGTTCTCCGATGAAGCGGTATCGAATCTTAGTGTCAAACTTTTTCATGTCCAGCTCTAAAAGTAAGCTTGATGTCACGATAATATACATATCTGCGCCTTTCATGAGGTAGACATGATTAGGCATTTGATATTCACTATACTTTGCACGTAAAATGAGTGAAACTTGTGTTCGATGGTTAACAAAGCATATTCATACACCGCAAAACCCTGGTTTCAGAATCTGTTGAATGTTAAGCAGTGTAAAATCAGATTCCCTCAAATTCATCACGTAAACTTCCGAAATAACAAGTGCATATACCATATTAAGGACAGGATAGCCAGTTGGCATGACACAGAAATTTTCTTGCTTTGCCGAAACGCATGAAGTTATGAATACATGTTGAATCTTCGGTCAGTTATATGTAAATGATACTAGATAAATCCACAGGTATTTCTGTATGAGATCCATAACCGATTCACTCAAAATTAGCAGATGAGTTTTTAACATCTACGACGTCATCGAAGAATATTTCGAACTATTTTCTTCCAACCTACCTTAATTACAAAGCTTGAATACAATTAAAGTTGCTTCTCCCTTAACTACATGCTTAACAACAACACGAACCTGCGATTTTTCAACTCTTTGACGGGCACTGGAGATTTGTACTACCCGTGGTGCTTTCCATAATGAATGAGAATGATTGGAACAACTTTTCTTTTCATCAGAATATTGAAGTGGTCGTTGCAAGGCAAAAAAGAGGCCGCCTTTGCCGCACCATCGGCTCATTCAGTGCGAACAATACCGACGTGCCTAAAGCTACATTAATAAAACCAAATACTTTAAAGCATTATCCGAAAAAATTGGACCTGGAGTTTTTGGATAACCGATCATTTACGAAAAAAGTGCGATAGGAGAAATTTGAAACAAATAAGCATTGATATTAAACGCAGAACTGAATAAATTTTGTATACATACCTTGCATAAAGTAGTAACACAGCAAAGTATGCCTGCAGTGTAGGAAAAGAAGTCAAAAATTTTCTTTTGCTCCAGAGTTTTTCCCCCCGCTAAATCTCGGACACGATTTAAGTGCAGCAATTGGACATCATATTTTTCTTGTTGTTCTAACCACTTTATAGCCGTCTCCAAGGCAGTGAAAAGCTTCCTATCTAGATGGTCCTTTTT
The DNA here is from genome assembly GCA_013235015.1 of Araneus ventricosus. Taxonomy (NCBI): domain Eukaryota; kingdom Metazoa; phylum Arthropoda; class Arachnida; order Araneae; family Araneidae; genus Araneus; species Araneus ventricosus. Next base: position 56,056 of record BGPR01008339.1, on the reverse strand, counting down.
CAGCACGATCATAATCGCTAGTCTCTTCCACCTTGTCACAAGGGTCTTGGTCGTAGATAACACTGGCAATGATTTCATTGTCCGCCAGTATTTGAGAGCCGGGGTCATCGACATCACATTCGAGCCAGTCTTGAATTCTTTCTTGGTCGCATTCTTCAAATCCTGAATCGGACCAGCAAGTTCTGAATTTCAATTTGCCGACTGGAACGCTTTCGATTGATCGGTATTCGGATATTTGATGTTCTATATTCTGATTATACACTTAACAAAGAAAAAAACTCGACGCGAGACTGTCTCTGCGAAACGGCCGCTGGGATTGAGGCGCGTAGACTTGCTTTACTCAACTGTGACTGAAGTAGCTCTATGTGACTATTAACTCTATAGTCTACAGTGACTATTAGTTTAATGTGACTATGTGACTCTATGTAAAATTCTTCGTGATTTTCAACAAATTTGCAACTCGACTGTGACTAAACAGTAATTGCAAATTCTAAAATCCTTTTTGCAATCTTCAGTGTCTACTTTCTCTGTTAAAAGAAACTAAAACAAACTCTGTTATTTGGTTGCGGAGCTATAAGCGTTTAACTTTAGCAGTTAATTCGACGTAATTCAACAATTCTTGAGTAATATTTCGCTCCATCATTGAATGAATTGCCTTAGCCTGCGTGCGCGCGCGTCGGTCGCTGTGACGTCATCAAAATTTTTCGTGATTTTCACCAACTTTGCAGCTCGATTGTGACTAAGCCGTAATTCCAAATTCAAAACTTCTTTGTGCAACCTTCAATGTCTACCTTTCTCCGTTAAATGAAACTAAAACCAAATCTGTGTGCTATTTGGTTGCGGAGCTATAAGCGTTTACAAATACCACGAAAAGCGTCATAATTGTTTTCTTTCCCGACACACCATTAGACCACTATGGAGAGACGCAAGTCTACGTCAAAAGTTATTTATGACAAACTGAGCTGGAAAATTTTCACTGCAAGAATGAAGTAAGGAACCCTGGTATCTTGTTAAAAAGATACTGTATTCGTGTATCTCGTGGATTATTTGTTACTCTGTAACGAGTTTTCTCGTAAAAAACACTCTTTTGTGCTGAAAAACTAAAATGAAATTTGTTTCGAAATCTCCAACAGTTATTCCATCTGAGGTCGCAGGAATGAAACTGCGAATAACAGAGTACTTGCTTTGAGTCGTTAATGAACTTTTGAAAAATCTTTAAAAATTAACTTGTACAATGAGGATTAGGAATGTGAATTTATTAATTTTGTATTCAAATGGTTGGTGAAATATACAGTGTGACATGCTAATTTCAGATAAATGTTGAAGTGAAATTTTCTTATCATAATTTTTAACCTGTTTCATTGTTCGCTTTCACGTGTTGTCAGTTTAGACTTTAGATTTAATAAGTTGCGCAGGTCGTTAATGCTGTGTAAGTAAATATTATAGGTATGTCCAGTGTCGGCTCCTCACCTCAGAAACAAGCAGTGCTGTAAAAGTTGATAATCCTAAGTTGTAGGAAATTTTGTACTGATTATTTTGGTATATATAATGATACACTAAATATTGATAGTTTTTGATTTATAATAATTTTATAAATTTTTTCACGTTTTTTTATGGCGAAAACTCTTATATTACCGTTGGTTTTCAAAGAAAACGCGATCAGTAATATATCTAATAAAAAGCAGAGTAACCCAATTAGTTTACTTAATTTATATTTAGATGCATTCATGACAATGACAAGATAATCGACGACGACTAATAATAGTTAAAATAGACGTCTTTATTCGATGATAAAAAATATAAGCATATATAAATACAACCGATTTAATCTTAATCCTCGATTAAACATACTTACGAAATAAATTAGCCGGGGTCAGCAGAAGGACGATCATAATAGTAGCTCGTCATTTCTAATAATACTACTACACATTACTGTAACCAACGTTATCACAATTCTAACCGTATTTATATTGGTAAAAGGTGTGACGGTTTATAGAAGCTATTTAGCTTAAACCCAAACTGGTTTGCTCTACTGATTGATTAATGTTAGATCTGGTCTAACAATAACCATGATTCGAAAAGGTTGATCAAAAAGAACATTTTGGCAATCAGTATTTGTAGCAAAGCTAACAAAAACTAAAATTCCAACAAAAAGTTTTGGTGTCAGACTTCGAATTCGTTATCAACACCCAAAAGACATAAAGGAGTAAAAAATTACAACTCCTCCGGAGTTTGATTTAAAAAAACTTAATGATTAAACTACTGAGAAAAAGCGATAAAAAGCCAAATGAGGAAGTCGTGCCAAGAGAGAGCTGGGGAAAATGCTGCTCAAATGAATGTGATTTTAAGTGGAAAAAGGGTTGCTTTTTCTCCCGACTGAGTGCTCTCCGCGTTGATCAGTGCGTGAATAGGAGGGGCAAAACTTCCTGCAGCTCTTCAATTCCTGATTGATTTTAAATCTTCCTTTTACGTTTGTTACTTTTATCCATTTTTATTGATCATGGAACTCTCAAAGTGGAAAAGTAAGCCAATTAGAATGAAGACGAAAATACAAGAATTTAAAATAATTTCAGGGGGGACTGCAGCTTTGCAGCTCTTATGGACGGACGAGCAGCCACCGGGTCTGCCTACATACTGTGTATTTTGAAATATCAAATAATTTTATTGAGAATTGCAATTTTCTTAAATATCTTGCTTTGTATACAGTGTTTATTTATATTATCACTAACCTATGTATGGACACAGGAGTGCAGCTTTGATGAAAACGGTCACGTTATATTTAGGTTAGGTGATGTTTTATCTAAGCGAATGCTGTATTTTGCCTCACACTCGGCGAACCATCGTATCTGTCCACGAAAAATATGCAACTTTTTAAACACTGCAGCTTAAATGGCTTGCTAAACAATGTTGGCATTAAGCTTAATCTATAAAATCTATATATTTTGAATTGGTCAGATTTATCTATGTATTTAATTTGGCTATGATTTTTTAGCAAGAGTCTTCATCAAAATGACGAAGGTAAAAGCATTTCTTTTGGTCTACATCCCTGTAGATCTCGATTCCAAAATGCGCTTGGTTTACATAACGCCGCCTGCACCCCCGTTCCTATAACACTTGGTTATTTTACCAGTTCGGATGGATGGGTGCATGGCGGATTTAGCAACAACCCCTCCCACGGAGGAAACAAGGCCCCGCCCACCGAACAACTTTATTAAAATTTAAACAAAAGATTACAACACGAGTTATTAATTGACAAAATACAGAGATGTGCTGTTGCATGTTGGTCTACATTGCTGCGATTAGATGCAGGCCTCACGCACAAAAATTTAGGCCCGTTCTTGTAAAAGAGTACAATACAATTTTGAGCATTGTTTACAAATGGACTTTGGAGAATCAAGTGCTATGCATTACAAAACAACAAAAGTTTTAAATTGACAAAGAAAAAACATATGTGTTGTTAGGTCTGCTAAGAAAACAAATCATTAGCCCAAGACGACGAAGCGAGTATTAAATTAAATCTTGGAAGATTTTGTAAAGACAACAGGTGTGACTTTTCATCAGTTACTTGTTAAATGCACGCGGTTTTCGAAATTAAACTCTCCAAAATTGGAGGTCTCTGTTGGGAGACATGGGATTTGAACAACAGATGCTTCTCGTCATACTCTGGGAAATTTTATATAAAAAAATCGACGGGAGGCTATCTGTGCCAAACGGCCACTGGGATTGAGGGGCGTAGACTTGCTTACCTTGCTCAACTGTGACTTCCTTTGACTAAAGTAGCTCTATGTGACTATTAACTCTATAGTGAATATTAGTCTAGTGTGATTATGTGACTCTATCTATGTAAAATTCTTCGTGATTTTCACCAACTTTGAAACTCGACTGTGACTAAACAGTAATTCCAAATTCTAAAATTCTTTTTGCAATCTTCAATGTACACCTTTCTCCGTTAAAAGAAACTAAAACCAACTCTCTGTTATTTGGTTGCGGAGCTATAAGCGTTTAACTTTAGCGCGAAAAGCGTCATGATTTTTTCCTTTCCCGACACACCATTAGACAACTATAGAGAGACGTATGTCTACGTCAAAAAAGATAGTACAAAATTGTGCCGATTGGTGGGGCTATATCGTCCGTGAAATTGTCTACAAAATTTCTATATGCTGTCCATGATTTTCAACAACACTTTCTACGTAACATTTGAAGACAGTATGTTCTATTCCTAAATACGGTAAATCTATATATTTAAAATAACTACCAGAATCGGAGGTCCAGTACCCCATCCTCAACCACTGGACCGATTTCGTTAATTTTTATTTCATATGACGTCTAGATATATCGGTTATGGTCGACTGCCACCCACCACCCTCCATTTTCCAGATATATCACAAAATGTTTGGCTGAGTCTCTCTGTTTCTACCCCCGCCAATTTGCCAGTCTGTTTCGTCAAATTACAAGCATAGCCACGTGTTATTAATGTTACAGGCTAGCAGCTGGTCATCGAAGTCGGCTGGTTTTTAATAATTCAATACCCAAAGTCATGCTTCTTATCAATCTAATTCTTGAATATTGCTTCAAATTCTCGCTGTTTCATGAGCTCCACACAGAGGCGTAGCGAGGATAACTGGCACCTGGGAAGCAATGATTTTTTGCGCCATATATAAATATCCAGAGATTGAAGTAACGCAGTCACGTGGTTTGGTTGCGTGCCAAAGAGGGGGAAATCCAGACTTTCTGTCTGCGTCTACAAATTAATATACACACGGAGATGCTGTTTAGATTCTTTTATTAATGTAATCTTTCAGCATTTTTGATTGCTTCTTTTTCTCTGAGGAAACACTGTATTCTCTTTAATTTTATGTTGATTCATCGACGGACATGCAACTACATTAATATGAAACAGAAATTATGTGGTTTACTTTCTTTATATTTAATTCATGCTTAGTTTTTGTTAAAAAGGTTCTTTCTTTTATGTACTTAATTTTGGAATTGAATATTAATTTTTTTATATTTTTTTCCTTAACCGTTCTTACACTGAAAGGCTTCTTTCACTCAAATATTTGCTCTCATCAATTCAGCATTTTTTAAATTTCATATTTGGTAATGCATTTTTTTCTGTTGTTGGATTTAGCATCGTTTTACTCGGAAGAAACGACAGTGTCAAATTGATTCATCAGTTCTCTTTTTATGCCTCTTCTATTTCTCAAGCACTCTGGCAATCTGCATGAGATTTTGTCGAAGTTTCGTTAGTAAATTTGTGACAATCGGATCTGAGAAATTTGAAGGGATGCCTCAAAATGCCTCACTTCATTAATGACTCGGATCAGTAAAGTTGCTAAGTGATAGTCCAGGCAAGAGATTTATAAACAAGGATTTATTTCACAGTGCAAACATGAAATTGTCGTTTAGAACATTAAAAAAGATATTTAAATCAAAATGGATCTGCAGATAGACACATCTCGTATCAAGAAAGTATCATCGTACACAAATACACTTGGGCGAGAAGAGGAGCTCATTCAGTGAGAAGCCAAAAGGACCATCGGTACATTTAGATTCGAGTAGCTGATGGTTAACAAGCCGCGTGCAACTCCAGATGAAGGAAATCAGTTGAAAAGGCTCCAATTCCTTTCAGGCAAGACGGCTGTCATCAGTACTACTGCAGAGGCTTGTACATTACCAATGCGGGGCGGCTTTACTCTGCTGGCATTCTCTCTCTCGGTCTGGGTCTTGGTCTGGTCTGGCGGAAATGAAGAAGGGACTCCTATATATATTTGAATGAATAGTGCGCGCACAAAGCTGCACCTTTTTAGCATCCTGCATGTAAGAATAAAATTCCACCTGCCGCCTCATGGCAAAATGAGAGGTGAAAAATGTAAAGGTTCGAGAGGCCGACACATATTGTTGGTAAGCGAAAAGCCCGTCTTGGACGGGCACATATCATCTAGTCGTCATCAAAGATTTAGTAAGTGTAAATGGCACCCGGGACAAAAAGTGACATAAACTCAGTAATGTTTGGTTTCGATGGCGAATACTAAGAGTGGCGGCCGGGCAACTATAACCCCTTTTTGCCCCCCGGTTGCTACACCACTGACTCCACTTGACGCCTCTTTACTTAAAATCTTTCTACTCATTTTACTACTGGTAGACTCTCCAAACTGATTTCTATACGAGTCGACGAACAAAAACACCCAACAGATTGGATCCCTGTATTTGCTTATTAGCTCCGCAATGCATTGATTATGTGCAGTGGAGAATCCAGGATTTGGGTCTTGGGGGGGGGGGGGGAGGTATAAAGTTTTGTATCGTCGTGACGAATTTCAAATCTTATGGCTTATGTAAACCAAAACACTTCAACTTTACAGACTTCACTCACCTGACAAAAAGAATCATAAAGAACACTACAATACTTTCGATAATTTAACAAAAAACATAATGAAATAACTAGCAAAAACATGTTTTTGACCGTGTCAATGCTACAAATGCGAGTGGAATGACTATAAAAGTGGGAAAAATTTCGAGCCTGTCAAAAGCTAGGAAGAAATGTTTTCACATTTTTAAAGGGAGGTTAAGAGAAAACAGCTGTAGTGACTTTAAATAAAATGTAGAATTCTGGTCTAGCTCGGGGGGGGGGGGCGACTGCAGCCCGATAGCCCCCCGGATTCGCCACTGATTAGGTGAGCAATTAATTAGCGGTACTAACTTCCTAAGTTTTCTGGGGGTGGCGCTTGCTTGCCTACATACCGCTTAACTGCCTGCTGTTTTCATAGGTACTATAAGTGGTAATCTGCACTTCTTTGAATAGGACATTATAAATCGAGTTTCTGAAGACTTAACAAATGTCTGTTTTATCCAGACTGGATCCCGTTAAATCTGTGGAGCGACGTCAATGAAATCGGTTGCATAACTGTTGATATAATTTGTAATCCGTTGGCTCGGCTATCTTTCACGTCAAGCAGAGTTGAGATTAAAATGCTGCATTTGCGAAACGTAACTAGGAAGCTTGTCCAAACCTGGAGCTTGCTCAATAAAATGCAATAATTTTTTTTAAAAAAACCCAAATTATCGTATTTCTCTTCATTTTTAAACTTATTTTTGAGGATACACTTAACAGTTTTAAAACTTGGGTTATAACATTCAAGCCTCCACTGATTCCACTCCAAATTAATAGCGAGTATATTTCCTCGTACTTTTATGTAGTGTGCCGTACTCATTCTGATTCTATTTGGAATCGCAACAGTACTGAGCCGTTTGGTTCTTTAATAGAAATTGTCTAGTGCTTTATCTCGGACCGAAGCTTTAGCGAAACTGAAGCTTGAAAAGGCGGCATTGTACGTCATGCTTTAGAATAATTTCATCCAAGGCAGTAAGAACTTTCAAAATTTAAATAACAAACATTTGTAAACTCTTAATTTCGTCACATTAGCTAAGAAATCCTTGTGATTATTCAGCAGCATGAAGGTCCGATGGCCTTTCTGAAGCCTGCAACGTTTCTACCGCCTAAATTATGTAGTCTGTGTTCAATTTGCGACAGCTTTCTCTCGTCTAACTAGCCAGTTTGATTTCGCTGTAACAATCCACAGTCGATGCTCGCCTTTTGTTGAGGCTTGTTCTTTGGGTTCGCTATGGGCAATATGTGCATTCTACCAAATAATATACAGGATGAATCTCGTTGTTCATCTACTCCAGATTCATAGACAATACGGAAGTCGGAGTTCAAATTCTTCAATTGTCATCCCCGCAATGTCGGGCACGAGCGACCACAGTAAAAAAGGGGAAGGTTAGATTCCCGCCAAAGTTTTTGTTCTTCTCGAGGAATGGAACCCCAACCTGGGAAATCTTAATTTCCCGTGGGGTCAGGGGAATGTGATTCTGGTATGTCGCAACTGGTGAGGAGAATTTACACCGCTTTCAATACAAGAATGAACTGTCTTAGTATACTGCACTAGTGTTCTGGATTGTCACAGTTCAAAACCCTGATTATCTGTTAACATTGATCGTACCAACGGTTTATTCCAAGCTGTTTCTTTTTAGCTTAGTTAGCTCCTTCTCTTCCTTTGGGCGGTCCTTACATGCTTTAATCCACACCAATCTTATTCATATAACTCGTTCTGTTATCGGTTTGAGTATAGATGAATCGTTTCCGTTTATTTTTCAGAAGACAAGATTTATTTCAAATAATCTGCTCTTAATAGACCGTGAATCTTTCTCTTGGAATGCATCAACCTCGATTCAGCTTAAAATAATTCTAAATCAAATATTTCCCACTTACGTTCAAGTTTTGTAGAACCACTTTTGATATTCCCTCATTTATATAGGTAGTAAAATGATGTGGATAACGAATGATTTGATCTGTTTTCAACATCAAATAACTTCTCTTTTGAAAGTACAAATAACTAGTAAATATTGCAAAGCGTTTCAAATAAAGGACAAGAGAAACTGACGTGAACCAGCTGTCTCTCCTGTTTACACAATTTCTATCCTTTTACTCGGCAGCCTCTTGCTTAAAGAAGTTGCTCCTATTTCATATCCGAAAAGAGTCATCCATAGGCGATTGTCTCTATCACGGCCAACTCTGTTCCGAACCAAAACGGCCCATTTCAATAATCTTTAGTGAAAAATAGGTTAATCGAACATGGACTTCAGTCCATGTTCACAATTTGTTGACACTTGAGAGCTAGTTCTTTCACGTAAGGTATAAGTAAGGTATTCTATAACAAATCTAATGGCAATATTTTAAATGAGTATACCGCGCAGTTTCCAAAAGAATTAAGTTAGACTAAACGCTGTAAAATCTGTGAATTCAAGGATAGTTAATTTCCCCTAGTGTGCAATGCGCGTTAAGAGCACCGCGTATGGAAGATCCATCCTTCTGCTATGTCCCCTCACCCTTTCAATTTTTCAACAACAGTCACCATTCTTGGAATGAAAGGGTTAAATCTCGAAAAGATGATGGGGGGGGGTGTGGTAACAAAGAGGGTGGTTGAGGGGAAATGCCGGCTTAGGAGGCGCTATCGTCATCCGAGAGTGGTACAAATACCATACGTCCATCTTCCAATATCCTTTGCGTAATTTGAGAACGGAACTGATCTTATCGTTCCCGGAAAGTCGGATATCTGAGATTACTCCAGCGTTTCAGAGTTTCATTTTCTTCGTGGTTTCTCGCCGTCCTTCTCAAAATGATTCATTTGATAAAATAAGATTAGGATTTAAAGTAGAATCGCGAAGGAGAAACATTGCATTTTCTTTGTCATTCTCTGGGTAATCTAAGCGAGCTCCCGAAAGTAACCGGCATTTTAAATTCGAACAATATGCAAACGGTGACAGTAATAAAAGTTCTGCTTTCAGGAGATTAATGCATGCGAGTGAGGTCGAGAAATCTTGTCAATACAGTGTGTTAGTACCTCCGAAATCAGAAATGGCCTCATTGGAAGAGTTAGAAATCGTATGGCGATGACTACACACAAAGTATTGCTGCATGAACAGCTTCATGCAACACGTACCATTAAACGTACTGCTTTGAGGAATGCAGTTAATTCAAGTCGGTACGTTAAAAGTTTGCGCGAATCCGAGGCCACCCTTTGTCTTAAACGATTTATCCATGACGCCTGGGTTATGCAAGATAGTGGGGCCTCAACAGACTGCTCAGGTTTCCATTTTTCACATAGAAAATTGGTGACCGTATCGTTGCATTGGACTACCTTAATGGCAGCAGCCAGTGTACTGATTGGGCATCGTCGTCACCAGGTATCAATCCGTGTGATTTCTTCCTGTAGTGCACCTTGAAGCATGCGGTGCACCCACAATGCTCCACAACGTTCGCAGAAATGGAGATTGCCAGTCATGAATGTACAGCTATTCCATAAATGATAGTGACGAAATGCCTCTTCGAATTTCGAGCTCTGTTAGTCGCATCCGATAGTTGGTAGATTGCGAACATTCGACGACACTTGTGATATGATTTCTAGTCCTTATTTTAAACAGTCGATCCTTTTCGTCACAATCTGAAGCGAAAATCGAATTGGCTTTCCTTGCTTTTTCAATCAAATCCTTCTATATGTCAGCAAATCCCGAAATCCATTAACATGGATTTTTGAAATTACAATGCTAACTTCTAGATGGTGATTTATTAATTCTCCATCCCATTTCATATCGTGCAGCTGCGAACAACAGAACTGAAGGCGATGCTTTCTTTCTTAACTTTCTTTTCCTGCAGGATGCTTAACTCTGCACTCGTCCTGGAATGCGTGGGTCCTCTGAAAATTAAGAACAACCTAGAACTTCAACCTACATTTTCATCCCTAATTCTTTGTTATATATCGCATGCTATCATAAGATCTCGCAGTTCCAAGAAGTTTAGAATACTATAAAAGAGAATGTTTAAAAAACTTAAATATTTCTATTTCACAGTTAAACTCAAAGGCCCTTCCCCGTGTTTGTTTGCTCTTTGCCGCTTCCCCGTGTGTGTTTGCTCCTTGCCCCTGGCCCGTGCGTGTTTGCCCCTTCCCTGTGAGTGCATATGGCTATTGTGTCATAAAACCTGCAACAAACATTCCTTGTGTGTGTGGGAGCTCGTTGTCCTTTCTCAGTATGTTTGCTTCTTGTACCTCCCCCCTTGTGTTTGTGCTTCTTGTACCTCCCCCCTTGTGTGTGTGCTCCTTGAACCTCCCCCCTTGTGTGTATACTTGCAACTGCCTCGTGTTGACCTACAAGAAATCGCTTAGCTTACAATCCCAAGCTTACTGATGAACTTTTCCGGAGAGTTGATTAGTAATCAAAACTATGGGGAACCGGCTATTAATCGTAAAGTGTGAACACCGGTATAAGTCTTTTCATAGTGTTCTAGACTTCAGATTGCGCGATCTCATGATAGCATGCGAAATGACAAACGATTATGAATGAGGTTGTACGTTGAAGTTCTAGGTTGCGCCTAATATTCAGTTGATCAATGCATTTCTAGGACGAGTGCAGATATAAGCATCCTGCAGAAAAAGCAAGTTAAGAAAGAAAGCATCACCTTCAATTTTGTTGTTCGCAGCTGAATGGTATGAAATGGGATGGAGAATTAATAAATGGAAATCTAGAAGTTAGAGTTGTGATTTCAAAAATCCATGTTAATGGATTTAGGGATTTGCTGACATATAGAAGAATATGGTTGAATCAGCCAGGAACTCAAATTCGAATTTCGCTTCAGATTTTGACGAAAAGGATCGACTGTTTAAAATAAGGGCTAGAAAATACATCACAAGTGTCGTCGAATGTTCGCAATCTGCCTACTATCGGATGCGACTAACAGAGCTCGAAATTGGAAGAGGCATTTCGTCACTGTCGTTTTTGGAATAGCTGTACACTCATGACTGGCAATCTCCATTTATGCGAACGTTGTGGGACATTGTGGGTGCACCGCATGCTTCAAGGTTCACTACAGGAAGAAATCACACGGATTGATACCTGGTGACGACTATGTCCGATCAGTACACTGGCTGCTGCCATTAAGGTAGTCCAATGCAACAACACTGTCACCGATTTTCTATGTGAAAAGTTTAAACCTGAGCAGTCTGATGAGCCCCCACTATCTTGCATAACGCAGGCGGTCATGCATAAATCGTCTAAGAAAAAGGGTGGCCTCAGATTCGCGCAAACTTTTAACGTACCGACTTGAATTAGTTGCATACCTAAAAGCCAGATGTTACGCAGCAATACTTTGTGTATAATCATCTACATACGATTCCCAACTTTTACAATGAGTCAATTTCTGACTTCACACTGAATTCATAAGATTTCCCGACCTCGCTCACATGCATTAATCTCCTGAAAGCAGAACTTTTATTATTATCACCGTTTGTATATTGTTCGAATTTAAAATGTCGATCACTTTCGGGAGCTCGCGTAGATTACTCAGAGAATGACATCAAAGAAAATGCAATGTTTCTCCTTCTTCGCGAATCTACTGCAAATCCCAATCTTATTTTATGAAATGAATCATTTTTAGAAGGACGGCGAGAAACCACGCGTAATGAAACTCAAAACCACTGGAGTCATCTCAGATACCCGACGTTCCGGGAACGATAAGATCAGTTCCGTTCTCAAATTACGCAAAGGATATTGGAAGATGGACGTAAGGTATTTGTACCACTCTCGGATGACGATAGCGCCTCCTAAGCCGGCATTTCCCCTCAACCACCCTCTTCGTTACCACACCACCCCATCGTCGTTTCGAGATTTAACCCTTTCATTCCAAGAATGGTGACTGTTGTTGAAAAATTGAAAGGCTGAGGGGACATAGCAGAAGGATGGTTCTTCCATACGCGGTGCTCTCAACGTACATTGCCCACTAAGGGAAATTAGCTGTCCTTGCATTTAAAGATAATCTTAGGGATAGGACTGGACTAGGAGATAGATTAGTTAAAAATTTATCTATGACATTTAAGTGAAAAATGTAACGCGTGAAATTTTTTGTCAATCTAATTCTCTAGCAGGTTATAAAACGGAATGTAGTTTGGACGGTTTTCTGAAATCCGGAAGTATTTCGCTTATAAATCGGTTCGTTTAGAAACGTAAAAGTATACTCATGTACGAGACTGCCATTAAATTTGTTGTGGAATACCTTATTGAAAGAACCAGCCCTGAAGTTGCAATAAATTGTGAGCGTGAACTGCTCTTCATATCCGAGTAGCCTATTTTTAAATTTGTATTAAAAGATTATTGAAAATGGGTCGTTTTGGTTCAGAACCGGGTTGGTCATGATAGCGTCAGTTGCCCAGGAGGACGCTTTCCGTGTATGGGTTGGCGAGCAAGATTGGTCCCGTTTTTATGCTACCTGAGGGATATTGGGAGATCTAGTAGGTACCTTCTTGCTGCGGTCAGATGAGACGCCTCTGTACTGGATCATACGGACCGGATATGCATGACCGTTTCTCTTCTGTTAACTATATATCCCTGCTTCGCATATCCCAATTTTTAGCACCTGTAGGGTTCAAGATTGAATGCAAGCGAGGATAAGTGGAACCCGGGTAATATGATTTGATTTTTTCGCCCCCGCCCCATCATTAGCGGCTTAGCGCCCGGAGCATGTGTTTTTCGTCCTCTCCTCATATTTAACTTTAAAAAGTGACACAAACGCATCCAAGTTTCGTGAATAGGATCAATGGCGAAACGAGGGTAGGTGGCGCTGGGATCATAATGATTATTTACCCAGTCATCATGCCTAGCAAACATAAATGAAGGGATATGTAGGAATTCTAAATTTAAACTGTCGAATTGCATTCGAGCAATAGGGAGCATCTCATTGTAGGAAGGTTAGCGCATGTAGTTTTTGATCATGAAATGATTAATGGATTGAGGTTGGAGTTCGCGTAGCAAAACCTTTGATGTTCTGACATTGATAACACTTGTTTGCAAATGGATGCAGGGCAATGTACTGTGGAGCGACTGATAATTATTTAGCTTTACCTAAATTTCTATTGAGAATAAATTCGCCTACTGTATTTGACTCGATAGATGTGAAAATTGGACTCCGGATTTTTTTTAACTAGTGGAATACATAAAAGTCGCATATTGGCTGCATGTTGGAGAAATATGTTTGAATGTATCTTCGCTGATACGATGTCTGATGGATTAATGCAGGAAGAAGAGTATTTGCTCAGGCTCGAGAGTCCGAGCATTTGGCCAACGGCCGTAGTGGCGGTTATGAGGCCACAGGCGCCAAATTGTTTTGAGGCTCTGTGAGGAATGAATTGCCCTGGGAAAATTGTAGGTCCTAGGATGAAGCACTGGGTGAAAGCCTCTAGTTCTTGTGCGAAATGAATGGTTGTTCAGTCCCACACATTAATATCGATGTTCCGCAGACAGACACCCGAGGCATTTGTTGAACTCTTAAGTTTGTTCTTTTTATTACCCTGAGAACATAAGATCACATATTTGAGGAATTTTCTTCCACGTTGTAGGTTTATATTCGCCCAACATGTTTGCACAATAACGGAAATTCAGTGAAGGGAAGCTTAGGTTTATTAATTCTTTGAATATCCAATAGTTGTTTGAAACTTCATAACTAGCTCTATTCACATGGTACTTCTGAAATGGTGAATTTGCATTGAAGCTTATGAATCGTAGCTTTGCGAGCAACAACTTTTTAAAATTTCGAAATCAAGAATGCTCAAAACGACGAATTCTTGCCAAACAGATTAGATTTGCAACAGCAAATGGTTAAAAATCTGAATAAATTCGTCTTATCCCATTCGAGGATCTTGTGCCAGGGAAATTCATATCAATTTTCAACTGAATAAATTCGCCTGAATAATTTTGGAATTCAATCGCTACTATTATTTGAAGCAGCAAATAATGTATGTTATGAAGAAAATGAAACTCGTAAATGTTCCAATATTATCGTCTATTCCAATCTTATTCACACATTATGCAATAGAAAACACTTGTGCATCTAAATATTGCATCAGTAAGTTTAGGAGATGCAGGAAATGCTTGACTTTAGATTTTCAGCCGTGTAAAAATGTCGTAATGAATCGGGATTCGAAAACTGGAATCGAAGACATTTTGTCATGATCACATTTATTATTCCAAGATTCCCAACAGGTTCTTGGTACAGGGGTATATCAAAATGACAAGGCACACTTTCTTTCTTTTCGCCGCAATATTCCCCCAAACTCAGAATCGTGAAGGTTCCCAGTCAGTTGAATGCCAAACGACATATGTTCGAATCTAACAAGGCACACTGAATATCTACTAGAAATAGTGCTGAACGAACAAGTTATTAGAATTAAAGCAAATACAAAACAACTAGAATGGAAACAAATGCAAGTTCTCTAAACACTTAACAATGCACTTATTGATATTAGTCCTTGCACATTTCCAAAATCCACGAAATTCTAATTTCAATGAATCAATGACAACATAGAGAGCATCGAAGTATCAGTGGCACTGATCCCTGCTCTCGATCCATCCCTGCAAGAACCTTTGTCACGAATAAGATGCGGAAAAATTGTTTCATTCGGACGAAAAAAATGACATTAGATACCTGGATCACGTTCAATTCAGTTGCAGCGATTGAAAAGAACTTCAATTTTTCCCTCACTCCATAGCTGAAGTATAAAGTTAAGCTTCTTTGTTTAGGAAAAGATGTACAGGGAAGCTCAGGGGAGGTGCGCGCGCACTCTTAGGCTAAGGTGTTTGGGAAGGAAAGGAAAGACAAGTCCATTATAAAAAATGGGAGAAAAGATAGAAGTTAAAAATAGTCTCCACCCACACCCCCACAGTTTCTTCAAGAAAACAGAACGGGATGGGTACCAGCCGGCTGGTCAGAGGGTGGGAATGCATCCACATCGCTAAATTTAATACCCTTTTCATCCATATTGACTTACCCCATAGAAGTCTCCGGGACCAGACGGGGTTACGTACAGCATGCTTCATCACCTAAATGAAGATTCACTTTCAAATCTTCTGAGATTGTTCAATCGAATCTGGAATGAGCACATCTATCCATCACAGTGGCGAGAAGCTCTAGTGATTCCTATACTAAAGCCTGGAAAGGATGTCACAGAACCGATGAACTATAGACCGATAGCACTCACGAGCTGTCTTTCCAAAACACTCGAGCGAATGATCAATGCTCGCTTAGTTTACGAATTAGAAACACAAAATCTGATACCAATGCATCAAAGTGGTTTTCGAAAAGGACGTTCAACACTTGACAATGCTATTTATCTGGAAACACAAATCCGTAATGCCTTTGTTCGGAAAGCACATTTGGTCTCGGTTTTTTTCGACATAGAAAAAGCCTATGACCGTACATGGCGTTATGGAATTTTACGGACATTATTTGATTTTGGATTTTTTGGAAATTTGCCTATTTTTATTTTTTTTTACTCTAAAAGTTCTTTTAAAGTTAGAATTGGAGGCACACTTTCCGATTCATTTGTCCAATCTGAAGGCGTTCCACAAGGAAGTGTTCTAAGTGTAACGCTTTTTATTATCCACATTTCAAATGTTCTCCTCCGACTGCCTAAAGCAGTTCAGGGTACATTGTATGTCGACGACCTCCAAATTTCTTGTCAAGGATCGACTATGCACACACTTGAGCGTCAACTCCAAATTGTTATTGATAATATCCTGTCATGGTGTGAAAGGAACGGTCATACTGTTTCTCCAAGCAAAACTTGTGTAGTTCATTTTTGCAGAAAACGAAACCTGCACCCAGATCCTGATCTTCATATCCGCAACCAATCCCTTCCTGTTGTCAATGAGGTGCGATTCCTAGGAATTATTTTCGATCGAAAACTCACTTTCCTATCGCATATTTCATATCTTCGTAAGAAGTGTGAAAGGTTATTAAACATGCTAAAAGTTTTGTCGAACACTTCCTGGGGAGCAGATCGTACTTCACTGCTACGAATTTATCAAGCGATGATATTGTCCTGCATAGATTATGGGTGCGCTGTATATGGGTCTGCTTGTAACTCTGTTTTGCGAAAACTTGACCCCGTTCACCATTCTGCTTTAAGAATATGCTCTGGTGCTTTTCGCACATCTCCTATTGAGAGTCTTTATGCAGAATGCCACCAAATGTCCCTTTCCTTACGGCGTCAAAAATTGTCTCTCAAGTATTACTTCAAGCTCAAGTCGATTTCGAACCATCCGTTGAGAGGCCAGCATATGAGTAATTTTTTTGGCCGGCTTTACGATGACCGTCCATCCAGAATACGTCCTTTTCACTCTCGTATCAAGCGTCTGCTTTATGACATGCATCTAGGTGATTTTCAGATTCAGACTGCTGGTGTTTTTCACTATCCACCCTGGAAAGTGCCTTCAGTTAAACTTATTGGCCTTTTTGATGAATTCCGTAAAAATGATACTTCCTCACTTATTCTCCAACAGATATTTTTCTCACACCGCTTTGAATACGTTGATTATACCGCAGTATATACAGATGGTTCTAGAGCACCTGGAAGGGTTGGATTTGGTGTGGTTATTGATGATGCTACATATAGCCATGGTCTTTCAGCGGTTTTTTCAGTCTATAGTGCAGAAGCGATGGCCATACTTTATGCCTTACAACGGATTTCCCGTAGTGACAATAGAAAATTCTGTATATATAGCGATAGCATGAGTGTGCTGCAGCAACTGAATCATATAGATTTTGCTTCTCACCCTATTGTTTTAGATATTGTAGATATTCTACGAAGTCTGGAAAGCAGGGGGTTTGAGATTGTTTTCTGCTGGATTCCCAGTCATGTTGGGATTCCGGGCAACGAGAAAGCAGATAATGCTGCACGTCTGGGTTCTGTCCCTTTGGAACATGCTGTCCCTTATTCGGACATGTGCCAGATTGTGCAGCAGAAAGTGATTAATAAGTGGCAAGAACTATGGAACGAACAAATACATAATAAACTTCACAATGTTAAACCTGTACTTGCAAATTGGCCAACTTTACCATATCGCAAGGCTGATGCTACATTAACTCGCCTACGTATTGGGCATACCAGGTACACTCACAGGTACTTATTATTCCAAGAACCTATCCCAATGTGTACATCATGCAATATACCTAATACTGTAGATCATATTTTAACCAAATGTCCCAATTTTAACAGTCATCGCTTACGTTTTTTTAATTCCAACTTTTTAGATCTTAGAACTTTGCTGGGTGAGAAACCTCACCCAAATTTGTTTGCTTTTCTTAGGACTATTGGTTTTATGTCACAAATTTAATTCACTGGGTTTTAAAAAAGAATTCTACAAAATGTTTTTAACCTTTTGTCTCAGCGACATTGCTAAACTAGCTTCTCATACTTTTCATTGTTTTTACGGCTTACACTTTCACTTTCTGATTTAGTATTTTATCATGTGGCTATATTTTTACCTTGGGTATGGCGCAGCATAGCCAAACATGGCTTTTGTGCCAATAAAATTTACTACTATCCTATCCTATCCTATCCTATCCTATCCTATCCTATCCTATCCCATAGAAACCCCGTCCACCCATGTTGACTTACCCCATAGAAACCCCGTTCACCCATGTTGACTTACCCCATAGAAACCCCGTTCACCCATGTTGACTTACCCCATAGAAACCCCGTTCACCCATGTTGACTTACCCCATAGAAGCTTCATTTATACTTTCAGTTTTAGTCGTACGAGGAAAAATTTTGAAGTTCTCCGATGAAGCGGTATCGAATCTTAGTGTCAAACTTTTTCATGTCCAGCTCTAAAAGTAAGCTTGATGTCACGATAATATACATATCTGCGCCTTTCATGAGGTAGACATGATTAGGCATTTGATATTCACTATACTTTGCACGTAAAATGAGTGAAACTTGTGTTCGATGGTTAACAAAGCATATTCATACACCGCAAAACCCTGGTTTCAGAATCTGTTGAATGTTAAGCAGTGTAAAATCAGATTCCCTCAAATTCATCACGTAAACTTCCGAAATAACAAGTGCATATACCATATTAAGGACAGGATAGCCAGTTGGCATGACACAGAAATTTTCTTGCTTTGCCGAAACGCATGAAGTTATGAATACATGTTGAATCTTCGGTCAGTTATATGTAAATGATACTAGATAAATCCACAGGTATTTCTGTATGAGATCCATAACCGATTCACTCAAAATTAGCAGATGAGTTTTTAACATCTACGACGTCATCGAAGAATATTTCGAACTATTTTCTTCCAACCTACCTTAATTACAAAGCTTGAATACAATTAAAGTTGCTTCTCCCTTAACTACATGCTTAACAACAACACGAACCTGCGATTTTTCAACTCTTTGACGGGCACTGGAGATTTGTACTACCCGTGGTGCTTTCCATAATGAATGAGAATGATTGGAACAACTTTTCTTTTCATCAGAATATTGAAGTGGTCGTTGCAAGGCAAAAAAGAGGCCGCCTTTGCCGCACCATCGGCTCATTCAGTGCGAACAATACCGACGTGCCTAAAGCTACATTAATAAAACCAAATACTTTAAAGCATTATCCGAAAAAATTGGACCTGGAGTTTTTGGATAACCGATCATTTACGAAAAAAGTGCGATAGGAGAAATTTGAAACAAATAAGCATTGATATTAAACGCAGAACTGAATAAATTTTGTATACATACCTTGCATAAAGTAGTAACACAGCAAAGTATGCCTGCAGTGTAGGAAAAGAAGTCAAAAATTTTCTTTTGCTCCAGAGTTTTTCCCCCCGCTAAATCTCGGACACGATTTAAGTGCAGCAATTGGACATCATATTTTTCTTGTTGTTCTAACCACTTTATAGCCGTCTCCAAGGCAGTGAAAAGCTTCCTATCTAGATGGTCCTTTTTCAGCACGATCATAATCGCTAGTCTCTTCCACCTTGTCACAAGGGTCTTGGTCGTAGATAACACTGGCAATGATTTCATTGTCCGCCAGTATTTGAGAGCCGGGGTCATCGACATCACATTCGAGCCAGTCTTGAATTCTTTCTTGGTCGCATTCTTCAAATCCTGAATCGGACCAGCAAGTTCTGAATTTCAATTTGCCGACTGGAACGCTTTCGATTGATCGGTATTCGGATATTTGATGTTCTATATTCTGATTATACACTTAACAAAGAAAAAAAATCGACGCGAGACTGTCTCTGCGAAACGGCCGCTGGGATTGAGGCGCGTAGACTTGCTTTACTCAACTGTGACTGAAGTAGCTCTATGTGACTATTAACTCTATAGTCTACAGTGACTATTAGTTTAATGTGACTATGTGACTCTATGTAAAATTCTTCGTGATTTTCAACAAATTTGCAACTCGACTGTGACTAAACAGTAATTGCAAATTCTAAAATCCTTTTTGCAATCTTCAGTGTCTACTTTCTCTGTTAAAAGAAACTAAAACAAACTCTGTTATTTGGTTGCGGAGCTATAAGCGTTTAACTTTAGCAGTTAATTCGACGTAATTCAACAATTCTTGAGTAATATTTCGCTCCATCATTGAATGAATTGCCTTAGCCTGCGTGCGCGCGCGTCGGTCGCTGTGACGTCATCAAAATTTTTCGTGATTTTCACCAACTTTGCAGCTCGATTGTGACTAAGCCGTAATTCCAAATTCAAAACTTCTTTGTGCAACCTTCAATGTCTACCTTTCTCCGTTAAATGAAACTAAAACCAAATCTGTGTGCTATTTGGTTGCGGAGCTATAAGCGTTTACAAATACCACGAAAAGCGTCATAATTGTTTTCTTTCCCGACACACCATTAGACCACTATGGAGAGACGCAAGTCTACGTCAAAAGTTATTTATGACAAACTGAGCTGGAAAATTTTCACTGCAAGAATGAAGTAAGGAACCCTGGTATCTTGTTAAAAAGATACTGTATTCGTGTATCTCGTGGATTATTTGTTACTCTGTAACGAGTTTTCTCGTAAAAAACACTCTTTTGTGCTGAAAAACTAAAATGAAATTTGTTTCGAAATCTCCAACAGTTATTCCATCTGAGGTCGCAGGAATGAAACTGCGAATAACAGAGTACTTGCTTTGAGTCGTTAATGAACTTTTGAAAAATCTTTAAAAATTAACTTGTACAATGAGGATTAGGAATGTGAATTTATTAATTTTGTATTCAAATGGTTGGTGAAATATACAGTGTGACATGCTAATTTCAGATAAATGTTGAAGTGAAATTTTCTTATCATAATTTTTAACCTGTTTCATTGTTCGCTTTCACGTGTTGTCAGTTTAGACTTTAGATTTAATAAGTTGCGCAGGTCGTTAATGCTGTGTAAGTAAATATTATAGGTATGTCCAGTGTCGGCTCCTCACCTCAGAAACAAGCAGTGCTGTAAAAGTTGATAATCCTAAGTTGTAGGAAATTTTGTACTGATTATTTTGGTATATATAATGATACACTAAATATTGATAGTTTTTGATTTATAATAATTTTATAAATTTTTTCACGTTTTTTTATGGCGAAAACTCTTATATTACCGTTGGTTTTCAAAGAAAACGCGATCAGTAATATATCTAATAAAAAGCAGAGTAACCCAATTAGTTTACTTAATTTATATTTAGATGCATTCATGACAATGACAAGATAATCGACGACGACTAATAATAGTTAAAATAGACGTCTTTATTCGATGATAAAAAATATAAGCATATATAAATACAACCGATTTAATCTTAATCCTCGATTAAACATACTTACGAAATAAATTAGCCGGGGTCAGCAGAAGGACGATCATAATAGTAGCTCGTCATTTCTAATAATACTACTACACATTACTGTAACCAACGTTATCACAATTCTAACCGTATTTATATTGGTAAAAGGTGTGACGGTTTATAGAAGCTATTTAGCTTAAACCCAAACTGGTTTGCTCTACTGATTGATTAATGTTAGATCTGGTCTAACAATAACCATGATTCGAAAAGGTTGATCAAAAAGAACATTTTGGCAATCAGTATTTGTAGCAAAGCTAACAAAAACTAAAATTCCAACAAAAAGTTTTGGTGTCAGACTTCGAATTCGTTATCAACACCCAAAAGACATAAAGGAGTAAAAAATTACAACTCCTCCGGAGTTTGATTTAAAAAAACTTAATGATTAAACTACTGAGAAAAAGCGATAAAAAGCCAAATGAGGAAGTCGTGCCAAGAGAGAGCTGGGGAAAATGCTGCTCAAATGAATGTGATTTTAAGTGGAAAAAGGGTTGCTTTTTCTCCCGACTGAGTGCTCTCCGCGTTGATCAGTGCGTGAATAGGAGGGGCAAAACTTCCTGCAGCTCTTCAATTCCTGATTGATTTTAAATCTTCCTTTTACGTTTGTTACTTTTATCCATTTTTATTGATCATGGAACTCTCAAAGTGGAAAAGTAAGCCAATTAGAATGAAGACGAAAATACAAGAATTTAAAATAATTTCAGGGGGGACTGCAGCTTTGCAGCTCTTATGGACGGACGAGCAGCCACCGGGTCTGCCTACATACTGTGTATTTTGAAATATCAAATA
This sequence comes from Araneus ventricosus, assembly GCA_013235015.1. Taxonomy (NCBI): domain Eukaryota; kingdom Metazoa; phylum Arthropoda; class Arachnida; order Araneae; family Araneidae; genus Araneus; species Araneus ventricosus. The sequence goes on along the minus strand of BGPR01008339.1, from coordinate 34,079 downwards.
ATTTTATTGAGAATTGCAATTTTCTTAAATATCTTGCTTTGTATACAGTGTTTATTTATATTATCACTAACCTATGTATGGACACAGGAGTGCAGCTTTGATGAAAACGGTCACGTTATATTTAGGTTAGGTGATGTTTTATCTAAGCGAATGCTGTATTTTGCCTCACACTCGGCGAACCATCGTATCTGTCCACGAAAAATATGCAACTTTTTAAACACTGCAGCTTAAATGGCTTGCTAAACAATGTTGGCATTAAGCTTAATCTATAAAATCTATATATTTTGAATTGGTCAGATTTATCTATGTATTTAATTTGGCTATGATTTTTTAGCAAGAGTCTTCATCAAAATGACGAAGGTAAAAGCATTTCTTTTGGTCTACATCCCTGTAGATCTCGATTCCAAAATGCGCTTGGTTTACATAACGCCGCCTGCACCCCCGTTCCTATAACACTTGGTTATTTTACCAGTTCGGATGGATGGGTGCATGGCGGATTTAGCAACAACCCCTCCCACGGAGGAAACAAGGCCCCGCCCACCGAACAACTTTATTAAAATTTAAACAAAAGATTACAACACGAGTTATTAATTGACAAAATACAGAGATGTGCTGTTGCATGTTGGTCTACATTGCTGCGATTAGATGCAGGCCTCACGCACAAAAATTTAGGCCCGTTCTTGTAAAAGAGTACAATACAATTTTGAGCATTGTTTACAAATGGACTTTGGAGAATCAAGTGCTATGCATTACAAAACAACAAAAGTTTTAAATTGACAAAGAAAAAACATATGTGTTGTTAGGTCTGCTAAGAAAACAAATCATTAGCCCAAGACGACGAAGCGAGTATTAAATTAAATCTTGGAAGATTTTGTAAAGACAACAGGTGTGACTTTTCATCAGTTACTTGTTAAATGCACGCGGTTTTCGAAATTAAACTCTCCAAAATTGGAGGTCTCTGTTGGGAGACATGGGATTTGAACAACAGATGCTTCTCGTCATACTCTGGGAAATTTTATATAAAAAAATCGACGGGAGGCTATCTGTGCCAAACGGCCGCTGGGATTGAGGGTCGTAGACTTGCTTACCTTGCTCAACTGTGACTTCCTTTGACTAAAGTAGCTCTATGTGACTATTAACTCTATAGTGAATATTAGTCTAGTGTGATTATGTGACTCTATCTACGTAAAATTCTTCGTGATTTCACCAACTTTGAAACTCGACTGTGACTAAACAGTCATTCCAAATTCTAAAATTCTTTTTGCAATCTTCAATGTACACCTTTCTCTGTTAAAACAAACTAAAACCAACTCTGTTATTTGGTTGCGGAGCTATAAGCGTTTAACTTTAGCGAGAAAAAAGCATCATTTTTTCCTTTCCCGACACACACCATTAGACAACTATAGAGAGACGTATGTCTACGTCAAAAAAGATAGTACAAAATTGTGCCGATAGGTGGGGCTATATCGTCCGTGAAATTGTCTACAAAATTTCTATATGCTGTCCATGATTTTCAACAACACTTTCTACGTAACATTTGAAGACAGTATGTTCTATTCCTAAATACGGTAAATTTATATATTTAAAATAACTGCCAGAATCGGAGGTCCATTAACCCATCCTCAACCACTGGACCGATTTCGTTAATTTTTATTTCATATGACCTCTAGATATGTCGGTTATGGTGGACTACCACCCCCCCCCTCCATTTTCCAGATAATTTTTGGCTCAGTCTGTCTCTACCCCCGCCAATTTGCCAGTTTGTTTCGCCAAATTATAAGCATAGCCACATGTTATTAATGTTACGCGCGAACAGCTGGTCATCGAAGGCGGCTGGTTTTTAATAATTCAATACCCAAAGTCATGCTTCTTATCAATCTAATTCTTCAATATTGCTTCAAATTTTCGCTGTCTCATGAGCTCCACTCAGAGGCGTAGCGAGGATAACTGGCACCTGGGAAGCAATGACTTTTTGCGCCATATATAAATATCCAGAGATGGAAGTAACGCAGTCACGTGGTTTGGCTACGTGCCAAAGAGGGGGAAATCCAGACTTTCTGTCTACGTCTACAAATTATACACACGGAGATGCTGTTTGGATTCTTTTATTAATGTAATCTTTCAGCATTTTTTGTTTGCTTTCTTTTCTCTGAGGAAACACTGTATTCTCTTTTTTTCATTTTATTTTGATTCATCGACGGTCATGCAACTCCAGTAATATTAAATAGAAGTTATGTGGTTTACTTTCTTTATATTTAATTCATGCTTAGTCTTTGTTAAAAAGGATCTCTCTTTTACGCATTTTATTTAGAAATTGAGTATTTATATATTTAATATTTTTTCCTTAACCGTTCTTACACTGAAAGGCTTCTTTCACTCAAAGATTTGCATTCATCAATTCAGCATTTTTTTATTTTATATTTGGTAACGCATTTTTTTCTGTTGGTGGATTTAGCATTATTTTACTCGGAAGAAACGAAAGTTAGTGTCAATTGATTCATCAGTTCTCTTTTTCATGCTTTTTCTATTTCTCAAGCCCTCTGGCAATCTGCATGAGATTTTTTCGAAGTTTCGTTAGTAATTTGTGACAATCAGATCTGAGATATTGTTGGCAAGCGAAAAGCCCTTTCTAGACGGATACAAATCTTCTAGTCGTCATCAAAGATTTAGAAAGTGTAAATGGCATCTGGGACAAAAAGTGACATAAACGCAGTATTGTTTTGTTCCTATTTCGACTACTAAGAGTGGTGACCGGGCATCTATAACCCTTTTTTGCCCCCCCCCGGGTGGCCACACCACCGACTCCACTTGCCGCTCTTTTCTTAAAATCTTCCTACTCACTTTGCTACTGCTGGAATCTCCAAATTGATTTCTATACGAGTTGACGTACAAAAACACCCAACAGATTGGATGCCTGTATTTGTTTATTAGCTCAGCAATGCATTCATTAGATGCAGTGGCGAGTACGAGATTTGGGTCTGGGGGGGGGGGGAGAGCTGAGGTATAAAGTTTTGTATCGTCGTGACGAATTTCAAATCTTATGGCTTATGTAAACCAAAACACTTCAACTTTACAGACTTCACTCACCTGACAAAAAGAATCATAAAGAACACTACAATACTTTCGATAATTTAACAAAAAACATAATGAAATAACTAGCAAAAACATGTTTTTGACCGTGTCAATGCTACAAATGCGAGTGGAATGACTATAAAAGTGGGAAAAATTTCGAGCCTGTCAAAAGCTAGGAAGAAATGTTTTCACATTTTTAAAGGGAGGTTAAGAGAAAACAGCTGTAGTGACTTTAAATAAAATGTAGAATTCTGGTCTAGCTCGGGGGGGGGGGGCGACTGCAGCCCGATAGCCCCCCGGATTCGCCACTGATTAGGTGAGCAATTAATTAGCGGTACTAACTTCCTAAGTTTTCTGGGGGTGGCGCTTGCTTGCCTACATACCGCTTAACTGCCTGCTGTTTTCATAGGTACTATAAGTGGTAATCTGCACTTCTTTGAATAGGACATTATAAATCGAGTTTCTGAAGACTTAACAAATGTCTGTTTTATCCAGACTGGATCCCGTTAAATCCGTGGAGCGACGTCAATGAAATCGGTTGCATAACTGTTGATATGATTTGTAATCCGTTGGCTCGGATATCTTTTACGTCAAGCAGAGTTGAGATTAAAATGCTGCATTTGCAAAACGTAACTAGGAAGCTTGTCCAAACCTGGAGCTTGCTCAATAAAATGCAATAATTTTTTTTAAAAAAACCCAAATTATCGTATTTCTCTTCATTTTTAAACTTATTTTTGAGGATACACTTAACAGTTTTAAAACTTGGGTTATAACATTCAAGCCTCCACTGATTCCACTCCAAATTAATAGCGAGTATATTTCCTCGTACTTTTATGTAGTGTGCCGTACTCATTCTGATTCTATTTGGAATCGCAACAGTACTGAGCCGTTTGGTTCTTTAATAGAAATTGTCTAGTGCTTTATCTCGGACCGAAGCTTTAGCGAAACTGAAGCTTGAAAAGTCGGTTTTCCTTTCTCCACTTCATTGCAAGTCATGCTGTACAACAGTTGCCTACAAGGCTGTCTAAAACTTCCAAAATTTAAATAGAAAACATTTATAAACGCTTAATTTCGTCGCATCATCGAAGAAATCCTTGTGATTATTCAGTGGAAGGTCCGATATCCTTCCTGAAGCCTGCAACGTTTCTACCCCCTAAATCCCGAAGTCTGTGTTCAATTTGTGACTACTTTCTCTCGTCTAACCAGCCAGTTTGATTTCGCTGTAACAATCCACAGTCGATGCTCGTCTTTTGTTGAGGTTTGTTCTCTGGGTTCATTATGAGCAATATGTGCATTCTACCAAACAGTATACACGATGAATCTCATTGTTGATCTACTCCAGGTTCATAGACAATGCGAAAGTAGGAGTTCAAATTCTTCATCAGTCATCCCCGCAATGTCCGGCCCGCGCGACCACAGTAAAAAAGGGGAAGGTTAGATTCCCGCCAAAGTTTTTGTTCTTCCCGAGGACGGATTCCCAACCTGGGAAATATTAATTTCCCGTGGGGCAAGGGGAATGTGGTTCTGGTATGTCGCAGCTGGCGAGGAGAATTTACACCGCTTTCAATACAAGAATGCACTGTCCTAGTATACTGCACTAGTCTCCTGGATTGCCACTGTTCAAAACCCTGATTAGCTGTTGGCATTGATCGTACCAACAGTTGATTCCAAGCTGTTTTTTTCCAACATGTTAACTCATTCTCTTCTTTTGGGCGATCCTTACGTGCTTTAATCCACACCAATCTTATTCATATAACTCGATCTTTTATATGTTTGAGTCTAGATAAATCGTTTCCGTTTATTTTTCAGAAAAGAGCAGATTGTTTGAAATAAATCTTAATAGATCTTGAATCTTTCTCTTGGAATGCAACCAACCTGATTCAGCTTACAATAATTCTAAATCGAATATTTCCCACTTGCGTTCAAGTTTTGTAGAACCACTTTTGATATTCTCTTATTTATATTGGTAGTAACCATAAAGTTAGACAGGTCTGCCGAAGCATAGTCCGATGACCAGTAAAGGGAAAACTGCTCTAGTACAGGAGCCGTAGGGACAAGCAAAGCCACCACCCCGGGCACAACAACACGCCCAGCCAACGTCCCACCAACATCACCACACCAAACCACACACACCCTCGTTCCCTCTCTAGCGGGCGACCCGGCGGCATATAGGCATTCTGTACTCGAGCAGAGCTCCATTGTAATTTTGGAGGGCTCTGATTGGACAAGCGAATATGACGTCACTCTTCTGCACATCGCATCAACAGTGAGATACGCGTATCTTGTTTATAGTTCTTAAAACTCTAATTACTAATTTTTTCTCCAGATATTGCCTGAATTTGTTTTCAAAAGGGGAATCTTTCTTCTTGATTTAATGTCGTTAGATTTGCTTCGTTCAGATCTGAAACATTAGAATTCATATTTTAATAGCTAACTTAATCCATGATAAATATAAGTATTGAAATAATGCCTGTTATGGAACTACAAATTATAACATACATCATCTAAAATATAACGATTTGAAATAATTATTGCTACTTACCAGCACACAAGCCTTGTTCCAGATGGTGTAGAAGATCGAAGATTCCTTTCGCGTCCGATGTTCTTCCATATTCTTCTATCCGTGAATACACATCGGAAACGCTTTTAAGGTCGCTTCGAACGGTGGTTTCGTCATCAACGATTTTAACAACTTCGTTTACAAGAGAAGGGGGAAGATTGGAAGTCTGAATAGCCATAGCGTATTACACAAAGAACATTTCGCTATCGCTAGTTGAAAGAATCAGTAAGAGAGTGGTCAGAGGTAAACAAACAAGCAAAGCATAGTTACGTCAGATTTGCTTATCCAATCAGAGCCCTCCAAAGTTACAATGGTGCTCTGCTCGAGTACAGTATGCCTATATGCGACCCTGCGCCAAACCACCCACAGGCAACGCAAGCACAAAGCCCAGGCGCCGAAGGAAGAAGAGCAACCAGCAACCCCCAATCCATTGAGACAAAAAAATACATAGCACATTATGAAGAAACGCGTTCAATAATTATTGTTCAAAAATAACAAGTCCCTATGTTCTAACAAAATAAAATGTAATAAATAACAGTATAACAAATTTCGGAACACAGAAAGCTTCAACATAAATCATCCTGAAGAAGCCGGGAACAGTCTATTGGACCAGTTGCCCTTGAAGAATCCCAGTTCCAATACTTCGTCAATCACTGTTAATTTATTTGGAACCTTCCTGTCAGCCATAATCTCGGGGCAAGCAAAATGGTGGATCACGTAAGTCAGCAGAAGATCGTCGCCGATGTTTCCGACGATGTTCACGTGGCGGTTGGAACCAACTCCAATTTGAGTTTTTTAGAAATTAACAAAATTAATTGGTTGCCATGATATTTAAAATATAAAGCACTGATAATTATAACATAATTTGCATAAATCTTGAATATTCAACTGTAAAAACAGGCTCAATACAGAAATGAAAAATTAAAAAAAGGCAACATTGTTGTGTTGACACAAAAGTTGAAAAATTGATAAATTACAAATAAACAATGAAACAAGTAATAAAGAAGAATTACAATTGTGCAAGGGAAAGTTCCAGGACGTCCTGAACAATCAACCCAAGTCCGATACGGGCCGAATGATGATTGACAAGTTCGAGGATACCCATTGAAGAATAACCAGATGGAAAAAACCTTGACCTCGTAAGATGATATCTTGGAGAACCAAATATATAGTGAGAAACTGTACCATAGTCAATGCCAAAGATACAAGAGGTTGACTTACCAAAAAATTTCTTTTGATGCTGTGGAAAGCATCCATGAGTGGTTAGAATTTGATTCAAGAAAAAATCACCATAACATCTCTTGGTGTTGACATAAGGCCACAGAGAAATCAGGATTTAGGGGAGGACTCCCATCTTTTCTGCCATTTAAGAAGAGTGTCTTGTTTTAAATTAAATTGAAGCCAGGATTTTGGGATTCCCAAAACCTGATCAACAGCTTCTCTTCTGGTAGCATTTTTTGCCGCAACATCTGCCAATTCGTTGCCATAGATCCCGATATGGGCCTTAACCCAGAAAAATTCTGCATGTTTCTTATGCCTTGGCATCTGTTGAATGTCTAAAATTATTTTAGATTGAAATCAAGATGATTTCAATGCTTGAAGGACAGATTGAGAATCGGTGTAGATCCTGATTTTTTTCATCTCGTATTCTCTCTAGAGTAGTCAAAATGGCAAATGCTTCAGCAAGAAAAACTGTGGCCTCATCATTCAGCCAAATTTCGCACTGCCATAGAACATTATCCTTTTGGTCTAAACAGACCATTCCACTTAGCCACTAACCGTCTGTAAAAATATTTTTGGAATCTTTAGAAGGTATATCGCATACCCTCCGAAAGAAAGGAGAAAAATCCCACGGTGGGAATTCAAATGGATTGACATGTTCGAAATGAGATGATAGTCTCTTGAGCCAATTGCAACCCCAAAGTCTTGATTAAACATTTGAAACTTCAAGTGTATTCTCTCAGCAAGAATATCGATTGGTTCACAGCCGGCCAAAATTTGTAACGCTTCAGTGAAGACTGTAGAATATGTTTTGGCAATTTTTAATAAAGCCAATCTTTGGATTTGTAAAAGCTTCTTATTACATCTTGCTGTTCCATCAAACCAAACTTCAGCGCCGTAAAGTATTAACTTCTCAATAGCCACTTTATAAGTTTCTTTAATAATATGGGGACCAGCCCCCACCTTGCTCTGTAAATTAAGGACCTTTAATTTGATTTCATCAAAATGAGAAAGCCAATTAAGTCTAGTGTCAAATCAGACACCAAGATATTTTAAACTTTTAACATTTTTGATATTTTTACCATTAATTTTTAATCTCGGTATATGTGTAATTTCCTACTTTATCGGGAAAATAATAAACTTCGACTTAGTAGACTTGATAGCCAGCTTGAAGTCATTAGCCCAGGTCTCAATGACCCTAATGGTTGTTTCCAGATTGCGAGTGAATTTGTAAGACGCCGTTTCAGCTGACAGAAGCAAGATATCATCCGCGAACATAGTGCAATGAAGATTAGGAAATTGATCCCCAAGGGCCTCAAGTCTAATGAGAAGCCTATCTGCGACGACAAGCCAAAGCACAGGACCGAGTGAAGAGCCTTGCGGAATACCTTTTGAGTAGTAATATTCAATGTCATTTTCTCTATCGACAATTTTCCTATCAAAAAGAAAATCTCTAATGATATGAATCAAGTAGGGTGAAATCCCATCCTCGATCAAACACTCAATAATGTCTCCCCAGTGTACTGAGTTAAAGGCGTTAGACATGTCGAGAGACAATGCTAGAGGAATCAGTTTACAAAATTCAGTGTTGGTATCTGAATAAGAACATGGTTTTAGAATTTTAACAAGTTTTTTTATATCACCGTATGTTTGGCGCAGTATAGCCATATCTGGCTCTTATTCTGGCGATATATTCAAGGAAATCATCCATAGCCAAGGCTGTGCTTCTTAGCTTTCTAAAACCATATTGATTGCAGTGGAGTTTCTGGATGGAGTTTCCAATTCATAAACAAGTCTTTGAGTAATAATTTTATCCAAAATCTTACCCCAAGTGGGCAACAGACAGATTGGTCTATAAGAGGTTTGTTGACTTAAGTCTTTGCCCTCTTTAGGAATGAGTGCAACTTTTGTCAGTTTCCAATAATTTGGAAAAATGCCTCTTTTGAAGCATGTGTTAAATTTTTTGTAAAACGATCCAAATCGGTTAAAATCATTTCTCTCGCTATACCATGTGTCAAGCCATCGGGTCCTGGTGCTTTATTTGGACTGATATCTTTCATGTCCATTCTTACCTCCTCGGGGGAAATCCTTGGAAAATTATCGTTTATAGAAACGAAATGGGGTTGAAAGTGATCCAATGGGGGAAAATGATGAAAAAGGATAATCTGCACGCTTTGTTTAAAAGTGGTAGTGAAGTTACCATCTGCTAGCTCAATACACTCTAAGTCTCTAAAAAGGTTAAAATTGTCTTTGATTAATCGGTAGAAGGAATCGGAAGTTGTTTTAATAATACTTTTTAGGAAATTTCTAAACGAATTCTTTTCAGCTTCGTGAATTGATTTTGTATATTTTGATAATTCAAATTTGTAACTGACTTGTCTTTTAATTCGAAGGGTCAAGTCTCTAGTTGACTGAAACCTGCATCTAAGTGCACGGGTTTTTCTTCTCTGGATCTCTAAATCTATATTCCACCAAACTGCGTCTTTTTTAGCTTTATTTTTAAACTTAGTTTTTGTCTTTGAACAAATCTCTATCAATCCAGACTGAATATATTCAACACTTTTATCAAAGTCAATATTTTGGTCAGTACACTTATCGAGAAAATTATCAAGATACATTTTGAAATCAAAAAAATAAATTCTGTCCAAAGTCCATTTTGTTGTTCTGATTCAATTGATAGAAATTTTAAATGACAGGGAAAATTCCATAATCTGGTGGTCGCTGAACATAATTCGGTCATCAATATTCCAGTCCAAAACCCCGTCAAATCCAAAGTTCTTGATTAACATAAGATCAATACAACTCATGCCCGAAGGTCCCACAAAAGTTGGTAACGAATTATTATCATTAATTACAGTCAAATAAAATTGGTTAATGAGTTCAATTAACCTATCGCCTCTTTTGTCCGATTGGGCCGGCCCCAGATTGGGGATTTGGCATTAAAGTCCCCGAGGATGAGTGTTTTAATATCCTGATTTTGGATTAAGATAGGAATCGAGTTGTCCAAATCTTCCCCAAAATCATGGGGAGGGGGACAGTACATAGAGATAAAAAGTCAATCCTGTTTATGAACTGATATTTTCAACGCGACAAGTTTCTGAGAGACAAGGACTGGAAGTACCGAGAAATCTGGATTGATAACTATAAAACCGGCTAACGGTTTAAAAGAATAAAAGAATTTACGAAAAGAGGGGAATTCAGTAACTTTACGTTCCCATCTGTAAGGATCATTAACTGAACAGAAGTCAATTCCCAATCGGATGGTATCTTGGGAGAATTGTAAATTAGCACGACGACAATGGTTCAAATTTAGATGAGCGCCGCGAAAAACAGAAGAAAAAGAACAACTGGCCATAATTAGTCCTGGAAATTAAAAGCTCAATTTCTTTATCTCTAATTTTACTTAAATTTGAGCGAGCAGAATGATCTGTATTATTAGTCGTCCTGAATTTGGCATTATGTAAAGAACAATTTATACATTTTGGAGGAGCTTGGCATTCACTCTCTTTGTGCCCTTTGGTACCACATCGTAGGCACACACCGCCATCTCTGAATTCATTATTCCTACATTTCACTTCTGTGTGGCCATATCTGGCGCATTTGAAGCATTGTAAGATTCTAAAATTCTCCTTGAAAGTTAACCTACTCCAGTTCAGGTTTATCCTTGATTTCTTGATTATTAATTTAAAAGCCTCGGGATTCATGAAAACAATCCAATTTTTCCCAAATCTGCTCTTGTAAGACGCTCTAACGATCAAATCAGCTTCTGGCAGCTCATCATTTTGATCTTTATGTCCCTCAATAAAAGCTTCTTTAGTGAGATCTTCATTGACATTGAAAATGATAATGCTAGGGTGTTTTAGTTTAGGTTTGTCGCGGAAGGTGAGGACAGATACTCTCTCAAAGAAGATGATGGAGCCTCGAAAGTAACAAACATGCCTTTTATTTACAACACACTAAAGCCAATATTCACTCGGCATACATGCCAGTTACAGATAAGCTCCATTACTGAATCCATTGATGATTAAGGCGAGATCCGTGGCGAAAGAGCTGGCGTGAGCAGGTGCGAGTAAGCAAGCAAGCATGACGAAGCTTTTGGTGTTGGGAAGTATCCAAATATATACAGAATCATCACTGACGTCACTCGGTACAGCAGGAGCGCCATCTACAACATCAAATACTTTCCACAAGGTTTAGTAATCTCAAATTTTTCTCTGATCTCGTCTTTTCGTTGGAACTCCAAAATCAACTTGTCGATGTCTTCAGACGTTGGCGAATTTATAATTATTCCTCCTTTGCCAATATTCTTCACATTGTTTACTTTAACATCGATTTGCGAAGGAATAATCTTTGATTGTATCATTCTCTTAATCTGCTCAGAGCAAGAGCCTTCTTCCTTGGGATAGATTATCACATTGTGCGCCTTGCGCTGTCTAGATCTTGAACGAGCTCTGGGTTTAGAAGGGGCTACAATTGGAGTGGAAGCCACCTCAGCAAAGGTGGGAATCCTTTCTCTCGTTCCAGTTGATAAACGACCCATCAAATAACCAATAATAACCTGCTGCTGAACAATTTTCATTATTTCCTTCAACGGTTCTCTTATTTCGGTCTGTTTGGGACCGGTTGCTTTTGAAGAGGCAATAGCAGACTGGATTTCCGTCTCTAGCTCTATAGCTTATATTGGTAGTAAAATGATGTGGATAACGAATGATTTGATCGGTTTCAACATCAAATAACTAATCTCTTTTGAAAGTACAAATAAGTGGTAAATATTGCAAAGCGTTTCAAATAAAGGACAAGAGAAACTGACGTGAACCAGCTGTCGCTCCTATTTTCGCGATTTCTATCCTTTTACTCGGCAGGCACTAGCTTAAAGAAGTTGTTTGTTGATCCTATTTCATATCCGAAAAGAGTCATCCATAGGCGATTGTCTCTATCGTGACCAACTCGGTTCCGAACCAAAACGGCCCATTTTCAATTATCTTTAATGAAAAATAGGTTACACGGACATGGAGTTCAGTCCATGTTCACAATTTGTTGACACTTGAGGGCTAGTTCTTTCACGTAAGGTATAAGTAAGGTATTCTATAACAAATCTAATGGCAATCTTTGAATGAGTATACCGCGCAGTTTCCAAAATTAAGTTACGAAATAAACGCTTTAAAATCTGTAAATTCAAGGACAGTTAATTTCCCCTAGTGTGCAATGCGCGTTAAGAGCACCGCGTATGGAAGATCCATCCTTCTGCTATGTCCCCTCACCCTTTCAATTTTTCAACAACAATCACCATTCTTGGAATGAAAGGGTTAAATCTCGAAAAGACGTTGGGGTGGTGTGGTAACAAAGAGGGTGGTTGAGGGGAAATACTGGGTTGGGAGGCGCTATCGTCATCCGAGAGTGGTACAAATACCATACGTCCATCTTCCAATATTCCTTACGTAATTTGAAAATGGAACTGATCTTATCGTTCTTTGAATGTCGGGTATCCGAGACGACTCCGGTGGTTCAGACGATCAATCAACCGTGACTTCTCTCAAAGTGACTCATTTGATTAATTAAGATAAGGATTTACAGTAGGATCGCAAAAAATGAGAAACATTGCATTTCCTTTGATTGCTGTGTCATTCTCTGGGTAACCTACGCAAGGTCCCGAAAATAACCGGCATCTTCAATTGGAACAATAGGCAAATGGTGATAGTAATAAAAGTTCTGCTTTCAGGAGATTAATGTATGTGAGTGAGGTCGGGAATTTTTGTCAATACAGTGTGTTAGTACCTCCGAAATCAGAAATTAACTCATTGGAAGAGTTGAAAATCGTATGGAGATTACTGCACACAAAGTATTACTGCATAGACAACTGCATGCAATAGTGTACCATTAAACTTACTGCTTTCAGGGATGCAGTTAATTCAAGTCGGTACGTTAAAGTTTTGCGCGAATCCGAGGCCACCCTTTGTCTTAAACGATTTATCCATGACGCCTGGGATATGCAAGATAGTGGGGCCTTAACAGACTGCTCAGGTTTCCATTTTTCACATAGAAAATTGGTGACCGTATCGTTGCATTGGACTACCTTAATGGCAGCAGCCAGTGTACTGATTGGACATCGTCGTCACCAGGTATCAATCCGTGTGGTTTCTTCCTGTAGTGCATCTTGAAGCATGCGGTGCACCCACAATGTTCCACAACGTTCGCAGAAATGTATATTGTCGGTCATGAATGTACAGCTATTCCAGAAATGATCGTGACGAAATGCCTCTTCCAATTTCGAGCTATGTTAGTCACATCCGTTAGTTGGCAGATTTCGAACATTCGACGACACTTGTGATGTAATTTCCAGCCCTTATTTTAATCAGTCGATCCCTTTCTTGACAACCTGAAGCTAAAGCCGAATATATGTCCCTTGCTGTCTCAATCATATCCTTCTATATGTCAGTAAATCCCGAAATTCATTAACATGGATTTTTGAAATAACAACGCTAACTTCTACATGGTCATTTAGGAATTCTTCATCCCATTTCGCACCATGCAGCTACGAACAACAGAATTGAAGACGATTCTTTCTTTCCTTCTTAACTTACTTTTTCTGCAGGAAGCTTATCTCTGCACTCGTCCTAGAAATGCTTGGATCCGCTGAATATTAGGCACAACCTAGAACTTCAAACTACAACTTCATCCCTAATTGTTTGTCATATCGAATGCTATCTTAAGATCCCACAGTTCTAAGAAGTTTGGAATACTATAAAAGAGATTTAAAAAACTTATCTTTATTTCACAGTGAAACTCAAAGTCCCTGCCCCGTGTTTGTTTGCTCTTTGCCCCTTCCCTGTGTGTGTTTGCTTCTTTTCCTTGCCCCGTGTGTGCGTGCCGGGTGTGTGTGTGTGTGTCCTCCTTTTCCTTTCCCTCCGCGTGTGTGCTCCTTGTCCCTGCCCCGTGTTGGCCTACAAGAAATCGCTTAGCTTACAATCCCAAGCTTACTGATTAACTTTTCTGGAGAGTTGATCAGTAATCAAAACTATAGGAAACCGGCTATTAATCCTAAAGTGTGATCATTGGGATAAGTCTTTTATAGTGTTCTAAACTTAAGACTGAACGATCTCATGATAGCATGCGAAATGACAAACGATTATGAATGAGGTTGAAGTTCTAGGTTGTGCCTTATATTCAGCTGATCCAAGCATTTCTAGGACGAGTGTTGAGTTAAGCATCCTACAGAGAAAGGAAACATCGCCTTCAATTCTGTTGTTCGCAGCTGCACGATATGAAAAGGGATGGAGAATTCCTAAATGACCATCTAGAAGTTAGCATTGTTATTTCAAAAATCCATGTTAATGGATTTCGGGATTTGCTGATATATAGAAGGATACGACTGAAAGAGCAAGGAACACAAATTCGGTTTTCGCTTCAGATTGTCAAGAAAAGGATGGACTGTTTAAAATGAGGGCTAGAAATTACAACACGAGTGTCGTCGAATGTTCGTAATCTGTCAACTATCGGATGCGACTAACCTAGCTCGAAATTGGAAGAGGCATTTCGTCACGGTCATTTATGGAATAAATGTACATTCATGACTGGCAATCTCCATTTCTGCGAACGTTATGGAAATTTGTGGGTGCACCGCATGCTTCAAGATGCACTACAGGAAGAAATCACACGGATTGATACCTGGTGACGACGATGCCCAATCAGTACACTGGCTGCTGCCATAAAGGTAGTCCAATGCAACGACACGTCACCGATTTTCTATGTGAAAAGTGAAAACCTGAGCAGTCTGATGAGGCCCCACTATCTTGCATAATGCAGGGGTCATGCATAAATCGTTTAAGGAAAAGGGTGGCCTCAGATTCGCGCAAAAGTTTAACGTACCGACTTGAATTAACTGCATACCTCAAAGCAAAATGTTTAATGGCACACTGTTGCATGTAGTTCATGCAGCAATACTTTGGGTATAATCATCGCCATACGATTTTCAACTCTTCCAATGAGTTAATTTCTGATTTCGGAGGTACTAACACACTGTATTGACAAAACTTCCCGACCTCACTCACATACATTAATCTCCTGAAAGCAGAACTTTTATTACTATCACCGTTTGCCTATTGTTCCAATTTAAGATGCCGGTTATTTTCGGGACCTTGCGTAGGTCACCCAGAGAATGACACAGCAATCAAAGGAAATGCAATGTTTCTCTTTTTTTGCGATCCTACTGTAAATCATTATCTTAAATCAAAGTGATCAAATGAGTCACTTTGAGAGAAGTCACGGTTGATTGATCGTCTGAACCACCGGAGTCATCTCAGATACCCAACGTTCCGGGAACGATAAGATCAGTTCCGTTCTCAAATTACGCAAAGGATATTGGAAGATGGACGTATGGTATTTGTACCACTCTCGGATGACGATAGCGCCTCCCAACCCAGCATTTCCCCTCAACCACCCTCTTTGTTACCAGACCACCCCTTCATTTTTCGAGATTTAACCCTTTCATTCCAAGAATGTCGACTGTTGTTGAAAAATTGAAAGGGTGAGGGGACATAGCAGAAGGATGGATCTTCCATACACGGTGCTCTCAACGTACTTTTCACACTAGGGGAAATTAGCTATCCTTGCATTTACAGATAATCTTACGGATAGGACTGGGAGATGGATATGTTAAAAATTTATCTAGGACATTTAAGTGAAAAATTTAACGCGTGAATTTTTTTATGTTGTTAATCTAATTCTCTAGCAGGTTATAAAACGGAATATAGTTTCGCGCGGTTTTCTGAAATCCGGAAGAATTTCGCGGATAAATCGGTTCTTTTAAAACCGTAAAAGTATACTCATTTATGAGACTGCCACTCAATTTGTTATAGAGTACCTTATTGAAAGAACCAGCCCTGAAGTTGTAACAAATTGTGAACACGGACTGATCTTCATATCCGAGTAGCCTATTTTTAAATTTACACTAAAAGATTATTGAAAATGGGTCGTTTTGGTTCAGAACCGGGCTGGTCATGATAGCGTCAGTTGCCTAGGAGGACACTTTCCGGGTATGGGATGGCGAGCAAGATTGGTCCCGTTTTCATGTTACCTAAAGGATATTGGGAGATCTAGTATGTACCTTCTTACTGCGGTCAGATGAGACGCATATCCCAATTTTTTGCACCTGTAAGGTTCAAGATTGAATGCAAGCGAGGATAAGTGGAGCCCTAGTCATATGATTTGATTTTTTCGCCCCCGACCCATCATCAGTGGCTTAGCGCCCAGAGCATGTATTTTTCGTCCTCTCCTCATATTTAACTTTAAAAAGTGACACAAACGCATTCAAGTTTCGTGAACAGGAACAATGGCGAAACAAGGGTAGGTGGCACTGGGATCATAATGATTTTTTACCCAGTCATCATGCCTAACAAACGTAAATGATGCCAGAGGTATGGTATCTTTTCAAGCCATTTCATATTTTGCTTTAAAAATAATATAAACTTGGCAATATTTTGACTCCATGGTCGCCCCCTAAATTTGACACTCAGGAAATCAATGCCCCTCTTCCCCCCCCTCGTGGTTGTTATGCTACTGAAGCAAAATGACCTTTTTAGAATGTCGAGACAGAATCAACTTGGGAATAGTAGTTAATCATCTACGAAACTTTCATGTTGAAAAGTTTTGAAAACTGTAAAGCAAGAAACGCTGCACGATTGCCAAGAACAGCTTCTCTCTATTTTCTTGTTGTGCAGCAAATACTTCTTTTTTCTATTAATTTACTCTAAGAGACGTAGAAAACCTCCATGTCATCATTCCAGTTCTTTCACAATGGGTTTCTAGATTTAATAGACGCTGTGATGTCATTTTAACTCGGCTTCTGATTAGACATACACGTCTTACACTTAAATATTTGCGCTTTGTAGTGTTGCAAAAGGTCTTCCTGTGGGTGTATGGTGCAAACAGTCCAACACGCAGGGTAATGGAGAATGAAGGTTTATTTACAAATATGCAGGAAAACAAGCAGCACAGGTACAGAAAACAATAGTTCTTGCACAGATTACCAATGTAAACAGACAACAATTCACAGGTAATAACAGTTCAGCACTTTGATATTTAACAACACGAACAGTCAGCAAATAACTAGTAACGACAATAACAGCTCAGCTCACTAGCTCGCACAGCGGATAGAACTCCAAAGACGTTCGCGCTTAAAGGCGATCAACCAGTCGATCAAGACGCTCCTCTGATCTAGGCGCCGTCCTTAAATATTCTCTCCGACAGGGCGTGACGTCACATGGTGTTTTCTCGTGTATTCCCTTTCCTAGTAGAAATATCGAGAAAAGGGTTGCATTTTCGAGAATCATGTATTTGTCGCCAAGATCGCCAAATTTGTCGCCATATCGCCAAAATGGTCGCCAAGGTCAGGGGTGCCATAACAGTCGCTGAGGTCACTCCATGCTTAACCTTGTAAAACTCTCTTCCCAACCATAAGACTCGCATTGCTGGGAAGCGACTTTCCATATTTGTAACTGTAGAGTCTTTAACTTTTAGCCATTGTGGAAATATATTGACTATCCAGCGACTGACATGACGACACCCCACACCCCTGGTGCCTATAAGCTCAAGGGTTATCTAACCAGTTGGGTGGGTGCAGGGTGGATGAATACAACAATTTCCACCACAGGGCCCTGAGAACCTACGCGAATGTCATAACCCGAACAACTTTAAATTCTCTCCTACCCATGGTTTAAACTTAAGAAAAAACCCAAAACTTAAACTGGAGAAAATACAGAATCGGAACAAAAATATGCCCTGTCTGGGCAACACGCTCTTAAAGCGTTTGACATTTACAGACGGAAATGATAAAAAAAACCCATTTAAACAACAGAACTTGATTAAATATAAAACATGCAGGAAACACACAAAAGAGTTGGGAATTTGTATTCAAGCAGTTTTCATTTTTCTCGGATTTCCCTAAGGTTGTTCAGTAGGGGTTTGTCTCTCTTGTTACTGTCTGACGGTTGCTTGACTGTATGAGACAATTTCCTATTAATAAAACACACAAAAATACAGACGGATTTACCCAAACAAGGTACAAAAGCTGAAGACACAATCACTTTTTCAAATGTCTTCACTAGATGTCTTGCTGACGAAAAGGTTGATGTCGTTGAGAAAGGATTACTAATGATAAAAACTGATTGGAACTTTGATTTAAAAGTTGATGTATTGGAGGCTTAACTGGGTCGTTAGATGTCTGGCTCGGAAAGGGCCTGGTAATTATGAATTTGATAATCCCTCGAATTCTGCCGTGGAACAGATCATTTGACGCAACTCTCATGCACCATTTCTGTTCTGAGCTGGGCTTTAATAGTTACTAACAGTAATACAGGGTCGCTATAATTAACCGTGTAACTTTTGATGGTCATCGGCTGAAGTAATTTCAATCACAGTTTTAACTTCCCATTTTTATTGGGAGAAAAGCTACAAAGAGCTTTAAGCTCTTCGTGTACTTGAAGAACTCCTGTCTTGAAATTCTTTGTATAAAAATATTTTCTAATTTAAAGCCAGTTTAAAGGATTAAAAATCTCCTCATGCATTTTTTTTTTCTGCATATCCTCAAATTGACCGGATTATAAAGATTCGTTGTGGGGGCTTCTTAGCGGGGCATGAGTTTGGCACGAATAGTAAACTGCAATTATGATGGTATCGGTTCACTGGCTTCTCTCTTCGTCTTGAATTTCTATGCAAAGCTTACGTCCTGGTCTCATCGATTTGCAGCAAGGTTTTTTCAATTTCTTTTTGTAGTCGTGTATGAGAAATATGACGGTCACTTGAACACTTTAGAAGCGGGACACATGAAAATGCGGTTTTCTCGAATTACCCATCATCAAAAATTTAACATTCTAAGTAATCTGAAGTGCGACGCAGTGGTCTTGAGGATACGTCTTCGACTACCAATCAACAGATCGCGAGTTCGAATCCAACTGATGACTTTTGTATTATTTGGACATTGAAGATATCTCGTACATTTTATGTTAACTCTCTGAAATATGCAAATAATTCTTATGTTCTTGGATATGTTCTATTGGACTATTCATTTCTTAAAATGTATATAAAGAACTGCTGTCAAGTTGACGGCAGTTCAGTTATGTGAACGTTTGCTGTGCTCTAAATAAAAGCCTGTCTCTCTAAATCGTCTAAAAAATCTACGTGACAATATCATGCATTGGTCTTGAACATCTATCCAAAGCTTATGTCCTGGTCTCATCGATTTGCAGCCACATTTTCATTGATTTTTAAAATTTTAGTACCACTGTGTTGAATTTTACCATTTGATTGGCGCAGTTTAGCCAAAAATGGGTCTTTCGCCATTAAACCCCAACCAACCAACCATCGATTTGCCGCAAGGATTTTCAATTACTCTTTGTAGACATGTATGGGAAATATCGCGGTCACTTGAACACTTTAGAAACGGGAGACATGAAAATGCGTTTTTCTCGAATTACCCATAATCAAAAATTCAATTCAAGAATCAGGTTGGGCATGTTAATAGATATCTGCAGAATACCGTTCAGTTTTTATTTTATGGTACATCTATTGTCTAAAGTAAGTATAGTTACGGTTTGTCTTTTTATCTCGGCTTGCAACTAATTCGTATCCCGCACAGAAAATGTTGAGGTTCTAACAGTTCTGTTCTGGAATGATTGTTTAATACAATTGAGGCTAGTCATACAGAGGCAGAATTATGTAGCCATCTGAACGTTACTTCCGTTTTGAAACAATTATTTCAGGTTTCTTGGTGATGCCTAAGTGCGGACACATAGCAGCTTTCTACATATGTCAGGCCCTTCTTAAATGGGTGTTTCCGGACACGATTTGACAGATAGAGCAGCTAAGCCCGCCAGCGCATTTTTACTTCCACTCTATTATAGGAACATGTGCGTCACTAACTGGATGACCAGGCATTTGGTTATTAAAACTCTTTATTTACTGAAGAGGTACATTAACGGATTAAGGGCCGTTTACCTGTGCAAAAGATAAAACCCGACAAAGACAGGATAAAAATACACAATACACTTAAAAGAGCACACAGTCTAAAAAATCACACTAAGATTAAAATGCTATCTGTTATTAAAAGGCAAAACAATACAACCCAGGCGTCCGTTTACCACTGTGTTGAATTTTACCATTTGATTGGCGCAGTTTAGCCAAAAGTGGCTCTTGCGCCATTAAACCCCAACCAACCAACCCAGGTGTCCGTTACGTCCCGACGCCCATCCTCCACGTCGACCTGCCAAATAGTGTAAAAGCACTGAAAGTACCGATTAAGACACTAGTCGACACTACAGTAATGTCATTTGCAGCCAACATTTTATTTTTAGTTACCAGGTCGTCGAAGGAGCGGGGCGACTGTAACGTGTTTGACAGCCAAAGACTCTGGGGAGGAAGGTCCAGAGCCAAGAAATACTTTATTTTATAACACGTGCGTGCAAGAGTTTTATTGGACAGTGATCTTGATTAAATGAGAAAATTATGAAATATATAATGAAATA
This sequence comes from Araneus ventricosus, assembly GCA_013235015.1. Lineage (NCBI taxonomy): Eukaryota > Metazoa > Arthropoda > Arachnida > Araneae > Araneidae > Araneus > Araneus ventricosus. The sequence goes on along the minus strand of BGPR01008339.1, from coordinate 13,709 downwards.
ATTTTTACAGTTCTATACAATACTCTGTCAGCATGGTCAAATCTATGGCTCTTGCGCCACAAAACCAAACTCAAACTCAAACAATACTCTGTCACATAACCAAAACAGGCCCACTTCTACGAGTGGCCTAAAAGAATGATGTCGGTCTTCCGTCGACCGGACTTGAGATCTCAGCGACCCAAGTCTCTCTTTTCACCACCAAGAAAATCGAGCCCTTGCTCGTTTCAGTCCTCTTCCGGAAAATCTCTCCCGTTCTCCATCCTCGCTCTTTCTTATAACTCCCATCGTCCTCCTACTGGGGAACCGTCCAGAAAGCCTCTCCACGAATCCCCGTCAATTCTGTAGGTGGAGTCCACCTCAGCTAGCCATTATTCGCTCCGTACCTTTCTGGGCCTTTCCTTTTGTCGCAAGCGGTTTCTCAGGCTGGAGATACATTACCCTTTCAATCACTTCCAATAAAGAGTAGTCCGCTGGCTCCAGACTGGACTCCCGGCTCTCTTCGTCGGCGTTTTAACGAGATGAGACACCTGCTCTGCTCAGTGACCCATGGCGTGGTAAAAAAGTTACTGGTCGCTAATGATCTTGGGGGATCTTACACGACCAACAACCTCCAAGATTTAAGGTTGCAGCTATGACCGAAACACAGTTCACCTTGTGTTGTCTTTTAATTTGTTCGATCATGTCCTCATTATCTCTGTAATAAGAGATTTTTCTTTGGTTGGCCCTTTTTAAATCAACCGCCTCCTTGCCGACCTGGGAATCGATAACAAAAGCAATATCATTGAGAATAGCCACCAAGTCCGGTTTTCTTTTTCCGGTGACTGTTTTATATCCACTTCTTTTAGATATAAAAATGGTTCTAGAACAACAAAGTCGTTCATGTAGCTTCCTACAAAAGAGGAAGATGTTAAATATTTTAATAATGTCCCAGATGGGAACTTCTCTGAGTCCCTTGATAGTGACAAGATCTGGACCCGGAGCAGAGCGACCTCTGGGAAAACATTTCTTGAATTCGTCTAAGGAAATTGGATCCAGTAAGTCCGATGGATCAGGACTGGGTCGATGGCCGTTTCCGGTAGCTGGGAAAGGAAAACAAGGTGAAAAAGGACCGGAAATCTTCACCAAAAGGAGTAGAGTCCATGACTGGATCGACTGGTTCCAATACAAGGTTGGCACATCTACTAGGGTTCTTACGAAAGGCCATACCCCGCACAATAAAGTATTTTCATTTTTAAAATCCATTGGATTTTATCCTCTGATTTAGACTAGGTTTTGTTCTTCTACCATAATCATTGTATTTCTACCATTTGTAATAATTTATGAGTATTTTTCACTGCTCTTTTAGACATCGTTTGTTTCAAATATGATTTTAGAATTTTACATTGACGTGAATATGACATTTGTCTGGCGCAGTATAGTCAACAAATGGCTCTTGCACCAATAAACCAAAACCAAACCAAACCAAACTTACGAAAGGCCTCCTGCGTTCTGGCATAGTCCCTCCGGCGCTGCCGTCTCTTGGAAAATGTACCTCTCGGAGGACTATTCCGTCGGACTTGCCTAGGGCGAGTTGTAGCAGATTTGTCAAGAAGCAAGACCTGTAAGAAAAGATTGGTTCTAATAAATGTTTTTTTACATGGCCTTTTTCGAAAGTCCGTCCAAATCTCGAAAAATTCCTGGGAAAAGTAGAGTTTGTGTCGGATTGAAAAAGGATATCAAGGTGATCAGCTAAACTGGATTCATCTTTAGTTAAAGAGAAAGCCGGGGTAGAAACCACCAATGGCTCACTGATCGATAGGTCATGCAGTAAGGAGGATTTGGTCGTATCTAGGTCTGCACGAATTTCTTGTACGAGATCAACATTCTCATTGATCTGTTGGACTTGAGTTAAGTCCGTCATCTCAGACCCTGAGGGGTCAATGAGGAAAGAGTCGGAAGAGATCAAATCGGGAGAAGACTCATCATCATTTGAATCACTACAAGTGAGGATTGGAGACATAATAGGAGGGGGCATTTTAGTGCCGGATCTCAATTGTCTCTTTGATCGTCGAACACAGGGCAAAGAAGAAACAGGCTCCTCCACTTCGAAGATGTCTGGAAGGGTCCTAGAACCAGAAAATGTAGAGATCATCTCTGGATCCTGAGAGTCGGGACATTTGTCCAAGTTTCTAGCTGAGCGTCGAACAGGTGGAAAGGACGTAGGAGCTGAAGATGATTGAGATCCCAAGGAAGTTGATGTCGAGACCAAGTTTCCACTCAGAGGAGTTGAATTATTACGATAACTCTCCAAAAGGTCTCGGTATTTCTTGGACTTCCTCTGTCCCTTTATTGTCTCACGTGTACGGTTTGGAAAGAGCAGCATCAAGGATGAGTTAATTTCTGCTGACCAACCAGAGGCAAGAAGTTCAGCCTCCTTATAGGCCATCAAGGCCAACTCCTCAGAAGTCCAGCGACCTTTGACACGTTCAGTCTTAACCTCCTCATTTGTTTCCGAAGTGTGCTTTCTTTTTTTGTTAACACCAAGGCCCGTCTTGAGGTAGTGGTGAAGGACGAAGGGCAGTACGAACACTGGAAGGGATGAGAAATAGCGATGACGAAGGTTTTACCTACGGCTTTGCAGGCTTGGCTGCAGAGGCAGATGAGCAAACAATTTTTCCGAACACAGGACTGATAGCGAGCTCAAAAAAAAGGCCGAGCAAAAGTAGGGTCAGGGGCGGATGACACGTATTTGGTTCACTCATCCGAGGATCAGCTATCTAGGTGCGCCAAGATAGAGAGTCATAGTTACTCCCGCCGTTTACCCGCGCTTAGATGAATTTCTTCACTTTGACTATTATAGGAACAACCATTCAATGGTCACTAGTGTTTTCGCTAACTGCAAGATCAGTGGAACATGGAGACGAGCAGCAATCTCCATTAAAGCGAGCTCGCATTTGAATTGGTTATATCAGACCTGCACATAAGCATATGCTGCTTTGTTCAGAGCCTGCTCCTATTTGCTCGATGAGTCGATGTTATTCTCTCAGTAAAACAAGTTAAAATTTGGATATCCTATGAAAATATCTGTAGACTTAAGGTGATGTTGTCCCTACCAAAGCTGTTAAGAGATTTTATGAAGAATCACCATTAAAACATCTATCTCCAATCTATTGGATTTGAGAAACTCATTTGAGCACCTTCTTGCAATCGCATATTTTTTCTATTGAAGACCACTTAAAATTTGTCTTGGCTCTAACATCTATATATCTACATCGCAGGTTTCGTGCAGCGTATTCAAATATGGCTCTTGTGCCAAAAGAACACAGCAATTAAACCGGCGTTGTCTAACTATTCTTCTCCACTAAACAGGTGCCATGATGGTGGAACTCGTCTGATACAAAAATATTTACTCTTTCCTGAACCCCATCTAGTCTGTAAGGATCTTTTAACAGTTGATCCAATTTTTTAATAGTGTGTAGCTTTTAAGGGATTTCTTTTGAAACGCTTTAATTCCAGTAATTTTAATTCAGAATTTTATTGAATGAAACCTCTCATCTCCTAATATTTTCTTGTATCTTAAAGAGTCTATGAAGGTCTTGTGCCAGAAAAATCAAAATCCAAGCTGCATGTCTAGGTTATGACACAATGTTGTAATTGATAGAGCTGTAACCACAGTTTCGGCGGAGCATAATCTATTTCGGGGGCCTTGAAACAGAAATCCAAATCCACCTGTCTATTTAATGTCTTCAACCATTTGTTCGTTTGAGTATTTTTTAAAATTTTGTTTCTAGTTTACCTTTTAACTGTCTTTTCTTTCTATATCTGAAGTATCCTTAATTGTGACTAAAATTTTATCACATTGTTCTGTTTTAACCATTTGAGTGGCGCAGCATGGCCAAGTCTGGCTCTTGCGCCATAAAACCAAAACTCACTCACCCAATCCACCTGTCTAGGTTAAGGCATAATATTGTAATTGATAAACATTGTACATGCCTGTCTGAAGATGATGAAAATTGACCGAAGAGTGTATTTGAACGATCAGGAGGTTCATCACCCAACCTTGAAACCATTTACAAAATATCAGAATAAAACTCGCCCTGTTTCATTAAAACTTTACTTAACTTGACCTGTTTCATGTTTGTAAAGGGGAAATTCTGTAATTGATTTTCATTAACTTCCTAATGTGCTAGTCTCTCAAAATTTCGTGCACTTATGTGTTCTCAATGAAAATGCACAATTATAAATATTTTCAGAGCTTAATTTTTAGTTTGTCACTAATGGAATTAAATTTTGATTCCATGCAAGTGGTGCCACCTGGTAGCGAGTTTGAAAGAAATTGATTGGTACATTAAAAAGTAGAAAATAATTAATTTCTGCTATTTAGTGCATTTATAAATGTTTTTAATTATATTAAACTGGATTTATAAGATGCCATAAAACTGGGAAAATAAAATGTTGCATATGTTTCAGTATCTTGAGTATATTGTGATGTATTTCAGCATAATATGGTGAATCGTAGAGCCTTCTCTATCAAAAATATGTTTATTGGACGTCTCCCACAGACAAACATGTAAAACAAACATATACACTTGCACCACAAACGTTACAATCACTGACTTGCATCCAATTCCATGCTCAATTCATTAATATTTTCCGTTGCTGCGCAACGTTAGCAAAAGACAAATATATCGTTGCCATATTATTTTTATAATCTTTAGAAAAGAATTATGCCAAACGATATTTTTAATTTTCTTTTTCAGCCAAACGATATTTTAAAATTTCTTTATCGCCAAACGAAATTTTTTTATCTAATTAATTTTTTTTTCTTCAAATATATATTTTTATTCTTACGAATATTACAATATGTATGTGATTAGTTTTATGTATTTTATTCAAATATTATTTATGTATTTTATGATTGTTTTGCATCGGTAACCAATTCTCGTATCTTGTAATTCTCTTGTGTTTATAATCTATACTTTGTGTCTTGAAATTTGTGTATCCAATCCCTACTTATTATCCTTTGTGTTTATAACCATATTCTGGTGTGCTTTCTACCCATTGTAAACGGCTTCGGCCTATACTGTAAATAAAGTTGTGCTTTATTTAATTAAATTGTGCTTGTTCATATTACTCAGAACATATATTCACCGTTTATATTAATAAAGAATATTTTTTTAAATATTAAAGATCTGCTTTCAAAACTTCTATATCTGAAAATGCTTATTAAAACTTAAATAAAAAATGAAGGGCCTTCCTTAGGTTTGTACTACTGAAATATTGTTTTTTAAAGATTAATTTTTTTGGGTTTTAGTGATTCACGATATAATAAGTATCGTGAATATTAATTTTTGAACTGCATGATTTCCAGATAGTTCAAAGTAAAGTCATGAAAACGATATTAATGTGTATAATCGATTTTTAGTTAAGTGATTCAAATCTTTAAAATTCCATAGTGCTCCTTTGAAAGTACTCGGATTTCTTGAAAAATGTAAATTTATACCCTGTTTTGCCCTGTAAAGGAAATTTCAATTTCATCGATACTTAATCGATTCTTTACCCAATAGAAGTCATGAAGTTCAGGAAATTACTTGTTGTTGTTTGTTATTCCACTTGTTCTAGTCCTCAGTTAGACCAAATCCAAGAGTCCGCTCGCCCACAGAAAATCCAATACTATAGGCGAACGATTCATGGTAAAGGAGGAGAGTGCAGCTTCTGCTGGCACTAGACGTTGGACGCCCGAGGGAAGAAGTCTGACTTTGTCCATTGCCTTTATGCTTTAGCTGGGTGTAATGGAATGGCCTTCACGCCTTGGGTGACCCTGCCAGGAGAAAAAACTCCAGACGTACATCGCCCATTCCACCCAGAGCCACCACCCCCGATAATAGAACTTGGGGTGGAAATTACTTAATGCAAGATAACGGGTTTATAATAAAAATTAATATTAAAATTTTAGCTGCCTTATGAGATAAAGTTCTTCCTTGTGGCCAAGATGTCCTTTTCTAAAAGTAGAGAAAAGTGTCGCATATGCTACTCTTATTGAAAAAATTCGTTCGAGGTGAATATCAAACTGATATGACAGCTAACGAGTTAAATAATCCCAATGGCCTTCAACAATTACAAGAATATTTCATTTGAGAATGAAACGGGTGTCCTTTGTTTTCGAAAATATAATATTTATGTAATATAAAAGTTAATTTCGTCTGAATGAATTTTAAGTACTTTATTGTAACTTAGAAGCAAAGAGTTTTTAAGTTCCCACTTAACAATTTTTACTATCAACTGCAAAATGAACCCTACCCGATTTCTGACATCAGCTATGTAATTCTTCATAAAACGAGGTGAAAGAAATTGAGAGACTCTCACTATTTCAATGAAGTTCGAAGTTAAACGACATTTCTACATCAGAGCAAAAGTGATAATTATTTTGAATTTAATCATTAAATTCTCTTAATTTAAAGCCTAAATTTCAGGTAAACACCTGCTTTTGGATGAGCGAGCCCCTATGTGCTGAACCCATGGGCAACAGCAAAAGCTCTTTTCATTCGGGCACTCTTTATAGATTGTCGGAGTATTCACCACCTCTTGTAAATGGGTTTTGCTTGTTCTATTCTGCAATTTCATTCGAACAGCAAAGTTTTATGTTCTGTAAACACATTCTTTTACAAACAACTTGAAAGTTTCTTAAATATGACCTAACTCATGTTTTGTAAAACTGAAGGATTTCAAATATTGTTGTATAATTGTGTTGCATTCCGTCAATAGATGATGCAACAGATTAATTTTAATTTTATAAATACCGATTAAACCAGAACAAATAATTTTGTGTAAATAATTAATTTTTATAATTTGAAGTCTGTCAGTTTTAAAAATTTTAATATTAACTTTTTATTGTAGAAATGCTATTTTTATGAATACTGATAAACGCAAATGATATTTAACTATAATTTTTTTGCATACCTATAATAGCACATATTACTATCAATAAGTTGCATTCTAAAAAAAATAGCTTAGTTCATGATTGCATGTTATTTCCTGTTCAGTTAAATAGTCAGTTTTTTCCATTTTTTTTGTAAGTACGTTGTGTTTTTTGATGTTATTGTTTTGTGTAATAAATTGTCAATTGTTTTTACTAGTCGTGCATTTCGATTCTAAATGAAATCGCACAAATTTTGTAAAAAAAAATTCTAGTGCTTTTCTTTCGTATTGTTCTAATAAACGAGTTGTTGAGACATACTGTCTTAGAGTGTTTTTGGTTTTCACTGATTTTAGTATTTATTCAAAACCAAGAATTAAAATTTATGTTGCGTAATCTGTAAATAATACAGTGTTCATTTGTTTAATTCTAAACTAAAATAAATTCTAATTTTAAACAAGTCAGTTAGGAAATTAGCTTAAGCTTTTAATAAAATTGTAGAACCCTAAATATCTTTAAGAAAAATAACGAAATTTTTAAAATAACATATAGTGGAGGTTTCAGAATCAAAGTGAAACAAGTCCAGGAGTTTCATTTCTGAGAAAAGAGATCTCAAAGTTGATCGCTACATTTAAAAAAACAACGATGGTTTTCTAATTGCTCTTGCTTCCTGGTGGATATGTCTTGGGCGAATTGAGATAATCCGGCTTATTGCAAAATAACCAGGCTCTTTGCAATAAGCCGGATTATCTCAATTCGCCTTCGACAGATACCATTTGAACCAAGAACTTGAACCCCTATTGCACAGAAAATAGAGCACTTCTACACTAGCACGGCAGTATTATCGCAAAATGGAAGAAACATGGATTTCGTCCACTTGTAACTCTGAGCAATCTATATATTGAATAAGTTTGAGTTAATGTTCCTTAAAGATCGATAGACTATCGAAGCCAAGTCGATAGTATCGGGTTTTCGGAACTCAAGCAATCGGTTGTATCCACTTTCTCAAAACTATCGATAGTTTATTTCTCGGGCAACACTACCGATATGCGCGTTTTCAGTTGATAGTTTCAAAACTATCGACTGGAACTATGGGTTGTTTCAAAACTATCGACTGGAACTATCGATAGCTTCAAAACTATCGACTATCAATGTTTAAGGAACACTAGTTAGAGTAAAAAAGCCCAAGTGTTGCCTGCTATATATATAGTAAAAGGCTTGAGTGTTATGTAATATATTGCATCCTTTAGAGTAAAAAGGCCTGAGGGAGCAGCCTTAGTCTCGGGGTCATGAAGTTGTCATCCGCACAGTCACAAAATCGTTTCAAAATTATGTTCCTCACTCGTTGATAGGAAAATTAAAGCCAATACCTCGGAATATTCGTTTCATAAAAAGTTAATTAAGCCAACACTATGCCAAATACAAATATTTGACTAATCCGTCTCCAGGGTAAATGAATATCAATACCTGGAGTTATTTATCGTTGAAAAATTATCCTTTTATAAATATCGAAGAAGCCTGCTTCTACTATGCAAATTAGCCGAGCACGTCCTGTGGTACAGATCGCCATTTTGAGCTACAACATGTTAAACTAACCTAACAAAATTGCAAGTTTTTTCAAAAAAAGGAGAAAGAATGGACCTTATGCACCGTTTGGGTTCGAGAGTATAGAAGAACAGCTGTGGAGGAATAAACAAAACGATCGGCCTATAAGCGACTCAGAAATAAAAGCAGTTTTGAGTCGGCTGTTTAAGACTGACCAATGGCTGCCTCCGGCAGGTCACGTGTCGGAGGATGTGACGTCACATACATAAGATCCATCGTAGATGTTCCTTAGTTAAGGCAGGTCGCTGGCTGCGCTGCTTTAGGCAAATAGATAAGTTTGTAAAATAGAGAAAAAATCCGCACTCGAATATCATCAGAATTTAAGTAAATTTACGACAATTATTCGCTGTCTCTGCTCCTAGGCCGCGGTGGCCTAGTGGTAACGTCTCGGCTTTGGGGCCGGAGGGTTCCAGGTTCCAAATCCGATTCCACTGAAGATCCACCGTGTATAGGGCCTGTTGCACGCTAAATCATACGTAATGGCCCAAACGTCCTCCCGTTGGTGTGGCGCGGAAGTTTGGAGAGGGGGCGCCAGCTCAGGTGTCGTTCTTGTTATCTGACCGTGGTTCAATATTACGAGTTCCGTCCCAAAATAGCCCTCGTGTTGCTTCAAAACGGGACGTTAATATAACTAAACTGCTCCTTTTCGAAGAGAATTTACACAGACCGTTACGTCGCCGAATACGAACTAAAGTTGGCATTTGAGAGCAATATAACTGAACTTTATAGTTTTAATGAATTTAAAAAATACTTTTAGGTATATTTTTGAACAATACCTTTTTGTAATGAAATTCGAATGCTTTTCGTTGCTACTGCAATTATTTGATCCTGGCCAAAATATTTTATTTTGAATATTGAGTAGGTTTCTTTTCTTAAAAGCACAACTTTTATAAAATTTTTAAATTACTTTTAGTGTTGTGGTAATTTACAGATAAGTTTTAACTTGAAGAGATTTAACTTGCATTTCTAAACACTGCTACTCTTTTCTGTAATATTAATTGGACGTATAAAAATATATTGTCGCTCTTTAAGCTTGAAGTTTTGTTTTCCTATTAAGGCGCATTACATTTTTTATTGAATCGGTAAACAAAAATTCTCCTAGTTATTACAAAAAAATATTGTGAAACATGTTCGGTTCTACACAACACCTCCGATGTTGAAAGATTTAACTTATTGTCCTTATATATTTTTATGAGCATGTTTCAATTCAGCAATCAAGTTATTGGGTTCGTTCAAGATTAATCATTTCCCGTTTCATACGACAGCTCAAAAATTAGGCGAGATCACAAAATAATTGGCAGGGGAATAAAACAGAATAGGTGTAAGGCTTCTAAAATAGTTCTAGTTATATGTTTATCGAAGTTTAGAATTAAAAATATACTTTTCTAAGGGACCATTAAGACCAAATTTTTCCCAGGCTATGATCCCGGTGAACCAACTGGTTACCAGAAGTGTCTAGTTTATAAATAAACTAAAAAAAATTGACGTATAAATTAAAAACTTGGAAGCTGATAATTCAGGTGAATTTACACTTAGGGTAACTATATCTTATCTCGACAAATAATGTAAATGAATGTGTGTTGGCGTTCAGATCGTATGAGTTAAAGTTACAAAATTTGGCACAAATATATACTCTGCAGGGTGAGAAAGTGCGCCTCTTGGCAATCTTTTTTGAAATTTTAATTGGTTAAAAATTTTAAAAAATTGGCGTTTTTCTGTGATAACTTATAAAAAATATCTTTGCAGAAAATTGATTTTTATCCCATCTTAAAATTTAAAAAACTCTCTGTTCAATGATACCAATTAAGGTATCGTATAATTTGTTCTCCGATTTCAAGAAATTTGTAAAGTTATTTTTAGATATTATAAGCAACAATATTTTTCTTTGCTGTAATGAAGGCCTAACCTATTTCATTGTTTAATCAAATCTTTAGAACGAATATTTTTCATTTCTTAAAAATTTTCCTTAGTTTTTTCATACTGACTTAAAAACAAATTATTTTTTACCGATGGCAGTTAAATATGTATCTTTAGAATCATGTACTAAATCAATGGGAAAAATCGACTGTACAATAATCTATACAACTTCTTTTAAATAAATAATATTAAAAAAACAGAATAAAGAAGTGCTCATTAAATGTAAAAAATTATCTATTTGGTTAGATTCAAGATTTCTAGCAGATTTTTTTATGCAAATCTTTAACTTTTTAAGTTGAAATATTAGTAAAGTTCAGTTTAATTATATTAGCGTAATAAAAAATAAACGCACAATGTTGCTTTTAATGATTGAAAAATTTATCTTAATCCCTTACCAGTGCTTACCGAGCTCAGTTGGTGCATCGAATTATGGCATTTTTGCACTTATAATCTAAAAGTCATTCATAGACGTTAACATTCCATTCAAGATTAACCCTTAAAAGCCCGATTTTTTAAAAATATTTACGACATTCATTTCTTGAATAAAACATCGGAAAAATACTTTAAAGGTATGTGACTACCCTAAATTCCTCGTTTTGCAGAAAATTTTCGAAATTTGTTTTATTTGTTCATTTTATAGGCCGTACATTTAGGTATATAAAGATGCTTTAATTTTGTTTCTACTATAATTACAAATAAAGTTATAGCATAAATAATAACCGGAAGTGACAATTCTGATACCGGAAGTGGCAATTGAAAGAGCCTTAAAAATACAAACAATTAGTTTGAACAACTATATTTAAATTCTCAAGCAATATATTGTCTTAAAAATATAGATTTAAGCTTCCATTTCTTATTTTTATTGTTTTATTGGTTTTTGGCGACGCTTTTTTTAAAAAATACAACACAACAGTAGTTACAACAGTAAAAATTGTTTTTTGGCGCTCAAATTGCAGTGTTATAATTTAATTCCATTTATTTTGAACTATTACCTGTTCTCAAGTGTTCTTAAATGTAAATTTATCCATAGATGCTTAAAAATTACATGAAAATTGTCAAAAAGCTAATTCAGATATTGAGACGCCACTAACTATCAACTACACAAAATTATTCAAAAAAAATCTAAAAAGCTGAAAGAACACAAAAGTCGTTTAAAATCAAGTAAAAGAGGGTTTGACTTGCAAATATGGCGAGTTTTAAGATTCTAAGATGTGTACAAAATTTTTTGTACTCTATGAAAATCTTTAAAAGCGTTTTCTGAGAAATTGTAATTTTCGATATTTTTCTACGCGGCAAACATCATTTTGGAAAATGTTTTTAAGATATTAAAATGAAATTTGACCAAAATGTTTTATTTGTTTCTAGCTATGTTATGAACTAGGATCTAAGCTCTCTGCTTTTATTTATTTATTTTAATGACTTTTTAGTGAGAAAAATCGATGATTTTTTAAAAAAAATTCGAGTTTGTTCACAAAGTTTGGAATATCTCCAACACCTTTCGAGGTATTAAAAATATCCTAGTTCATAACACAGATAAGCATGTTAGCTATATACTGTGCAAATATTGATGAAATATATTCATTATAACTTGTTATAGGAGGTTTGGCGTAAGTGCAAATTTTCACTAAAATTTTGCTAAAAATTGCCTGTATTTTGAAAGTCAATGAAATTTCCAATGAAATTGCATTGGAATTCTTAGTTTTATAACTCATTCTAATTAAAAACATGAATGTTTCATTAAAAATTTAAAAATTTGAAAAAAAGTGCTCCGAAGGTAGTCACATACCTTAAACAATCCTATTTTGTTTTAAGTATGGTTTATGGCTAAACATCTATATGTTACCAACTGACAAAACTGGGCTTTATTTCAGAAAAAAAATTCCTCGGTAAAATTCTATAAGGTCAACACAGATGAATTTTAATACCTAATAATATCGATAAGGAATCTCCTTCAACATTGTAGAATAAAATATGGCATTCTCAAGCTTACCAACAAAGCAAAAAAGATGCAGCCGCAAGCGAAAAACATCAATTTATTTTTTATTTTTTCATCAGCACTCGGGCTGTCATCTATACGTTGCCAATTGATTTAATAAAAATTGCAGTATCTGCCCTATTGGCACGCAACAACAGGCATTAGAGCTTAAGTCTTATTCTCAAGATTTTAGAAGACAAAATTGGGCGTGTTGCTTAAAGGCAACACAGGGAATGGAAGGGTTAACATCTCAAGTGTGTGTTATGGGCTCTTGGCATATTGCTGGTCTGCAATTCTACACAGAGGATATCTCGTGTCACCGTATATTGCTTAAAGACAACGCAAGGCATGAAAGGGTTAACATCTCAAGTGTGTGTTATGGGCTCTTAGCACATTGCTGGCCGGCAATTCTACACAGGGGATATCTCGTGTTACCTGCTATTATTTCGTAATTGTGATGAAAGCCTAAATACCAAGAAAGTATTTTATTTATAAAGAGCGGACGCGACTAAACAGTACCCCCAAACACGAATTAACTCATGATCGGTCAACAACGTTTCGGCATGAAAACACGAGTTATTCGTGATCGGTCAACAATGTGTTAACTGAATGAATCCGACGACGCATTCCCCAAACAGAAGGGAGTCATCTAATTGGACGAATGTTCTGAATCCCACCATGTTAACGGATTAAGGGGTCTATTCTGGTACCCCCGGTTGGGTTGGGAGACGTCACTTTTTCCGCACGTTAACAACAGGAAAAGTGACGTCTCCCAACCCAACCGGGGGTACCAGAATAGACCCGTAAATTTCACTCTATTTCGGCTTCAAGCAGTTAATATCTTACATTTCTGAACTACGAATCCTAAAAGTTTTGGAACATTTCAGCACTCGGGTCCTTTTCTTTCGTAACACTTTATTTAACCTTAAAGGCGGGTGCGATTATGCAGGAGATGCGCAATGTGATGCACAATACAAGTACTTGTATAATTTTTTTATAAATTAAAGTGCAATTTTTAGTTACACAGGGTGCTCACATAAATAAGGGCCATCCTCCTTAACTTCTTCATCTTTGATTTTTAATTTGACATGATTTTACAATTTTTCTGGCGCAGTATGGTCAACTTCATGGCTCTTGCGCCAGAAAAAACCAATACAACAACCAACCGCCTTAACTTCAGAACGAGGCAGCTTTAGTCATGAAAGTAGTGTCTAGGTATAGTAAAACGTCTATGAGCTATGCGATGAGACAACTAACAACGCCACCTGGTGTCAAACTCAGGAGTTAGTTTTCCTATCACGAAAATGGTGCAAAAGT
>BGPR01008338.1:0-64414 GCA_013235015.1 Araneus ventricosus | reverse complement strand
TATACGTTTAACATTGCAAATGCTCGAATGTGGTCTCGGCATTTCAGCGAGAGCGATTATTCTCTTAATTTGAAAGCTGAACGCTTGTTGTTCGGGTTAAAAAAAAAAAAAAAAACACGTCTGAAACCAGAAGCTGTGCCAGGATTAAATTTGCCGCCAAATGAGATCATCTGAAAAGAGTAAACGACTATGTCTCGCAACGTGCGAAAACGTGCTTTGGGAACTCTGAATCAGTTATCGCCATTGAAACAGAAATTTCAGGATAGGAGTACGGAATTTAATGTTGAGTCTCAGTCTGTTTTACAAGAACAAGAAAGACAGATTGTGTTTCGTTGAAGAAAGAAATAGAGAGTTTAAAATCATCAAATACTTCAATGAAAATACAGACAAAAAATAACAAACGATCAATTGAACCGAAAGTTCAAAGGGTATAAATAAAATTTTACGAAAATTATTTTCTCAGAATCAAATAAAATAGAGAGGAAAGGAAAACGTAGAAAATGGACAAAAACTGATATATGTAGAGCTATCGCTCTAAGATCTGTTTCCAGAAGATGTTAGAAATTTTTAAGAGATGCTCTTGAATTCCCTCTACCAAGTGTTTCAACTTTGAAAAGATGTAAGTTTTTCTGTTGTAAAAATAGCACTGAAACAATTCCATTATGTAACATTGGGACAAAAAGCATGCTCTCAATCTGACGTCATCAATGCATCAGCTCTCTGTAAACCTAACCTTACTACTCTCACGTAACCTTGATGCGAAAGTAGGTGTGTCTATCCTCAGGTGAATCTTACCTTAAAATGTGCGAACAATGATTTTCTATAATTTAGAAGCCAAGTTAAAGAGACATTCTATAAACCATTAGAGAGATGTTTCATACTCGCTATGAGGTCGAAAGTTCCGTTATAATTAAAACGCATTTGGAAGCATTAATAACACAATATATTTTTTATTACCACTTATTATATTAAAGTATGTGACATATAAAATTATGAAATTCGTAAATTCTGTATAATTGTATTCATATCTTGATAGTTAAGTTAATGTCGGTGTTTTGGATGCTGGCAAGTTGAGTGAGAGTCCTGAAAGAACATCGCCCTGCCTGAGCATCCAGGTCACAACATTGAAAGACCGGTCGCCACTTCCAGCATTTTAGCTGCCATTACGAGCGGCTAATGCAACAAACACCCATTTACCGGGGTACGACCTGTCTTCGGATATGGGCCCAAAGAGCCAAACCACCGTTATTGTATCATCGGGTTGGCGAGAGTCAGCTTACTTATACGGCAGTTTCTCATCCGTGAACTCGTTGTGCCCCCCACCCGACGTTTAGAGAGAAAAAGTCATTTAGATCAGAGAAAATTTGGATACTTAATTTTCCGCAGTCAACCATTTTCGGCGTGTATCCCGGTAATAAATATCGCAGCAGATGACAGATGTTTATTACCCAAAAACTATTTCTGTTTTAATACATGATGTGATTGTATGAATGAAAGTGACAAAGTTACCTACCATTTTAGGAATGTATCCCGGTAATAAATATCGCAGCAAATGTAAGAACTTTTTCTACCTATGATCTATTTCCGTTTTAATACATGTCTCTTATTGTAAGAATGAAAGTGAAGAAGTTTCTGCAAGACTTTCGATACCGTCGGAAATAAACAGATGACCTTTTTCCACTCATTGCCATACTGTCATGTCCTATTTTCAGTTCAAATGTATCATAATTAAGAAAATAAAAACACATGTATGTACCATCGGGAAAAACATGAGGAGAATTTTGAATGAAAGATCTCAGAGATAATTATGAAGGCAAGTAGTTTATATATGACGACGAGGCGAGCTTTCTGTTACGAGACCTTAGACATTAAAGACGACGAGATACGTGGCCACAACTTTTATGCAATTCTGAACTTGCAGCTCCCCTCATTTGAGACGAGAAAATGAAGAAAGCGTTATTTCAGCAGTTTTATTGAGCTTTAGAAAAATAACAATAACGTGATTTATAAATTAAAGTATATGAGCTTTTATCTTCTAAGTTAGGTGGCTTGAAAATACAGGATCGCATACATAAGAAGTAGAATTTTTCGTTAATCTTAAATAATAAATTCCTTATGCTTTTTATGGGAAGATCTATTATTTATATTTTTTGTTCCTGCCGCATGATGGAGTTGTCTCAAGGTATTATGTTGAAGGGTTTTTAGACATTTTATGTGGGGTGACCTACGACTCCCCACTCGGATGCATAACTAGTCAGTGATTGTAATTGGGATTTACAGAGAAAGCAGTTTGTTGCCTAAACAAGTGATTGGAATTGCGATTGAAGTGTGGTAAAAGTTGGATTTTTCATAACTAAGCATTTTTTTATATTGTCTGAAGATGTTTGTGGATTCAAGTTAATCCAATATCACAACATGCTATTTCTTCTGCTTAGGTGTATGGCGTAAAGTTTTTTTCTGATGAAAAGTATGCTTGCCATTCATTCTTTTACAATGATATTTTTCTTCCAGCATGTAAACCACTTTCCAAGTTTAGAAAGGTTCGTGGATAGGTTGCACGTAACACCTTCCTGGCTTCGGCTTGTACTGATTCCTATATTGTCGATGGCAAACCCCAGACAAGGTCGGATTGTAGTATATTATCCCCTTAACTGATTTGCCCTTTCGCCGTACGTCCATCGAATTATCGCAATTTGAAACTTATACACTGAAACCAAGTCATTAACATTTCAACTATCCTTTAGGTTCTCAAATGAATTAAAATGATAAATAGAAAATGACATATAATTTGATTGTTGAGAAAACAATCCAGTTAGGAGGGTAAAGACAGTGGTAAAAAATTAAATAAAAATAAAATTCCTTAGTGCTATAAAAGAAAAAAAATGGTTATTTAGAGTTTGAAACAGAATCGTTTAAGTATGAGATTCTTAAAGAAATACTCTAAGTCAATTGAACCGTTAATTGTGTTTATAATTTTAATTCTTATTAATTTTATATTTTTTCTTTTTAATGATATTCACTGCGACTCAATTATTTAGTGTTCCAACGCCTTACGTTTTCTTTTTTATTCTTTCGTTTATTTTTGATAAGAAAATAATGTTTTAGACTTTATTAACATTGATAAAAGTTTAAGTGGAGACCCTACAGTTCTTTCTCTGGGATAAATATGCTTGCCATTTTATTAGAAAGATCCTTTTCTCCAAGACTATAAGCCACTTTGAAAGGTTGCTCATAACATCTTCCTGGTTTCGTCTTGTAATGATTCCTGTGATGTCGCTTCAAAAATTACATTGTAGGATGGTAATACATTAATCACTTAACTTGTTTGCCCTTACACCGGAAGTGCATATAATTATTGCAATTTTAAACTTATAAACTGAAAAAAAGTTCATTCACATTTCAACTATTTTTAGATTCTCAAATGAATTAAAATGATAATTAATTCCCAAAATAGAAAGTAGCATCTAATTCGATTGCTGAAAAAAAACCAGTTAAGGGGTTAGAGGCACTGGTAAAAAACGAAACAAAAATATAATTCCTTAGTACAATAAAAGAATAAATATGGTTATGTAGAGTTTAGAAAACCGATTAAGTATGAGGTTCTTGGAGATATGCTCTAATTGAATAGTAACGTTAATTGCTTTTAAAATTTATTTTAATATTTGTTGATTTTATGAGTTTCTTGAAAAATGGACAATATCTCATCCTTACAAACATTAATCAAATTGATTTAAGCAAAAGCTTGAAAATAAATTCGAAAATCTGGTAATTAATACCAAAAGAAGAAACAACGCAATAATTTTATTCAAAAATTAAGTGCCAAGTGAATTTATATAACTATTTTGGCGTTATCTTTTACGTGCTTTTCTCCTAAAATAAGGAAGAGAAGCGGAAAGATTACCATCCGTAAGTCAACTGTTTGAAGGATTTGTTAAAAATTACCAGGAATGTTACAGTGTGGGCTCAGACTTGACAATCGATGAAAAGCTGGAAGGTTTCAGAGGCATGTGCTGCATTATACAGTACAATCCTAATAAACCATCTAAATACGGAAAAAAGTGTTTGCTCAAGTAAATTATAGAATTTATTACACCTGTAATCTTGAGGAAATACGCAGGCAAACATCCAGAGGGTCATTTCTAATCAATGATAAATGCACTGACGTTGTCGAGTGATTGATAAAACCCATCCACAAATCAGGTCGCAATGCTACCGCCGACAATTTGTTTAGTGATGTCACCTTTTTGAAACCTCTGAGACAGAAATCATTGAAGACACATTTAAAATTTCATTTGTAAACACATTAAAAAAAGACAAATAGAAAATTCTTTACAGTTTCAAAGAAGTAACATGGAGACAAGCCTTTAGCAGTATGTTTGCCATTTCAAAAGAAGGAATTATGGCGTCATACGTTCCTTCAAACAAAACAAAAAATAAAATAAATGCTATTTTCATTTCGAGCATGCACGACAGTGATGCCATTCACCACAATACTGGAAAGAAGAAAAAAACCTTAAAGCATTACATACTACAATAAACAAAAGAGCGCAGTCTATATTGTAGGTAAGATATGTTCAGCATATAACGTCCATAGATAAACAAGGAGATATCCTATGGTTATCTTTTACTCCATTCATAACGTTGCTGACATTAATTTCGAAATTAGATTCATGTTGAATCAAAATGAATTAGGAAAACGAGATATATTTCTTCGGCAACTTGTACGAGAATTAATTCTCGACAAGCTGGTGATAAGGTCACAAACTCCGAACATTCCTCGATTATTTACCTCAGGGACCTTAGAGCTTATTCCGCAACCTGGAATTTCGAATCAAGAAAATGTAGGCATAATCGATGTACTCTCGATGGAATAAGAAATCTCTGTCTTCTCTACCTGGAAAGCGCTTCCAAGATCAGAAGATTAACTATGCTTTCTTTGCAATTCTTGCTTATGTTGACAACATTCCTCCTTTATATGTTTGAATGGATATAAATTGGACGAATCAACAGTTCCTAATAGATCACATAGCAATGACACCTATAAATGATATTTTATTAATATTTATTAATATTTTAGGTTCCGATTTGGTAGTAGTCCATCCATTTCTTTTTAAAATTTAATTTTGATTATATATTCTTAATAAAAGTGTCAAAAGTCCATATTTTGTTTTGATTGTTGCTTATTAAATATTTATTAGTGAAATTTGAAATGCTAACAACAATAACAGATATGGATCTCTCAGATCCAATGCGACCTTTCTTGTGAATTTTAGGGTGCGACCATCGGAGTTTTAATTCGATCAAAATTCTTATCATCCATATTTTCTCGAAATCTTTTCCTTCGTTATCAATTTCTTAAATCCTCTTTGAGGGTTTTGGTACCCATTATGCTCAACCATTTGTTGCTTTTTTAAATGAATTCAATAGTTCCATGTCAAACATTCAATTTCTTTAGAGCTTCTGTATTTATATGTTTCTGGCGCTTCATATCGCTTCTATAGAAAGATTTAAAGGTTAACTCAGAACATTTTTTTTTTGGATTTTGACTTCTGCCCGTAAATTTTAGATGGCCTAATGTAGCATACATAATTTTCAAAAGACGAGAACAGAATCGGCTTATATTCTATTTGTGGAGTTAGCTTACTATTTATAATGCAATTCATAATGTTTACTGAATCATATAAAATAAAATTCATTTTAAATATTTAAGTTTTATGCCTATGACTTTGATTCTCCGCCGTATAATCTAGTGAACTTATTTCTGTTTACGCTGTTATTATCTGAAATAATTTATCTTATTTTAATCCACATACTTGCAATAATGTAATAACACTTTTGTTAGGATATATAGTTTATAGCAAAACATATATTATTTTGTTATACAGGAAAACGTATATATTCCCGTTGAAAACCATTAAGATTTGAAAGCTATCCACATTGCAGAAACTGTAAATTCTTTTTCTAAGAAAAACAAAATGATGAGGAATTTTCCTCAAATTAATTATTTTTTAAACTTGAATCTTCGAATACTAGTCATCAAACTGAAATGAAATTTTTTTTATTTGTAAGTATGCCTAGGTATTCAACATATTCAACATTCATTGACCCTTTGCTGACAGGTAACTTTTTAACACACTGAGTAAATCAGTAAATATACCACATAACCAAACTGAAAATTCTCTAAAACAAAACCATTAGAAAAATCAGCAGCGTTCCCTGATACGTCAGAATTGAAAACATGTGGAAGTATCCTAAAGTTACGACTCTACAAAAATTCTATAAAACGCTATGAACCTGATTCTTTCAAAAAATGGGCAGCAACGACAACGAAGAAATCAAACCTAAATCATTCTAGTAACGCCAGCAAAGTAAGAAATACTTTAAGACCAAGAACCTTTACTGACCTAGCAATCGCATTCATGACCGCTCACTTCTTCTAGAAGCTCAGTCTTTTACTTGGTTGAAAATCACAGGAGCGGCCTTTTTTCCTACGGTATTACTGAAAGCGAAATTAACGATAAAAATGCACTAATAATATGTTCAGTAAATATTTTACCTAGATTAATTTCAGTACTTATTATTCATTTTTTCATTAATCGTTTCTTTAATGTATTAAATATCATTAACATTTCTTTACTTAACTTCCGACAAAACGAAAACACATGTCAAAAACACCGAAAGAAATTATGCAAATCAATTTATTATATTCATAAAATGTACATAGATATTAACTTGGTTGGAACAGGACTCTGATAAAATATTATTACAATTGTCAAAAGTTAGCTTGAAAGTGCTTATCATTCATTTAATCTAATGTACACCAGTAGCACAACAATATTGTAAAATATTTTGGGCAATATTTCACAATAGTGTGAATACCGAAGAATAACAAAATGCTATATCTAAATTTTTAAAATTTTAGTAAAAGTAAATTTTGGCACAAAAATATTAGTTTTAGCTTAATAATTCTTGTTATTTAAGATTTTATTTCAAAAAATTCAATGGAATAATTTTTCATTAAAAAGCCAAATGCTGTATAACACTGTGTAATCAATATTGGAAAGTCTGAATTCCAACAACGTTGATCAATGTAACGGTGGCAATATTGAAACTTCCACGTTTAACAACGTTTATAAATGTGTTGACGACAATTTTGTAAATTCTGAATTTAAAAATATGACACAAGGTTTCATTATTCCGGGTTTTTTTACCTGACGTGACCATTCGACCTGGATACTTTTGAATATATCTCGTTTTGATTCTTTGTGTCTGTTTCAAAGGAAAAAACATTCACTTTTCAATAAAATCTCCTAGACCCTCTTTTTATTAATTCAATAAATCAATGATCGTTTGAAAAACTAACTAGGAATTTTTTTGAAAAAAAATATTACATTTAAAAAATTGTGTATAGAAAATTTTATTAAATATATAACTCGCACTTCAATGAAAACTACATTTCATATTTTTTAATGTTGAAATTCTAATGTTTTCAACAAAATGAAACCATAGAAACAGTCAATTATTGTTGAAAAATAATAACTTCCTTTGTGTCCAAAATTTTTAAAAGAAATTAATTTTGAACCTAATTTCATGATTTGTTTACTAGCTCGACTTAGTTAATAGCGAAAGTCGTCCTCTTTTGACTTCAAATAATATTCTTAAATAAAAATCATAAAAAGTTAATTAAATCAAGAAGCAATTCAAAATACACAATAAAATCAAAAGTATACGGGCACTTACGGATTTTTACATTCTTTTTAGAATTTCTCCGGAAAGTCTAGACCAACTGCCTCTAGGACTCTGACAATGCAAAGGATAAACTCTAACCCTTTTGTTACAGTAAATATTCGGCAACGAAGGCATTTTGGTGGTCGACCAGAAATTGATAAATAAGAAAAAAAATCTGGGCTCACGCCTACCCACAGAAAGCTGATAATCATTTATTAATTTCATCAATTATTTCTCTTAATATGTACATGCTTACATGAATATTTGTAAAAATAGAAAGAATAACCTGCAAGATAGAAAGGTTTTCTATAAAAATCCCAAATTTTTCCGCAAGATTTTTGCATATAACATGTAGAGTTTTCCGCAAAATAATTCGAAACTTAATGAAAAAATGACAATGCGATAAAAAAAGCATTCTGTAAAAATATGGACTAAATGCTTTATTAGATGAATACGAGTTCTTGTAGTAAATACTTTTAACTGCGTATACACGAGTAATTTTCCTTTCTCCATGTCAAAGTCAGATATTTAGGGCAATATACACAAAAATTCTATTTGAATACTATTAAGATTTAGAAAATATCGTGATTGCAGTTAACAGAATTTCTTCTTCTCTCTAGCAGAAATAATATGATGAGGGTTTTCCACAAATTTGATATCTTTTAAACTTATGAAGTTAATTTATGCATGCTAATGATAATAATATTTTTTATATAAATTTTAGATCACCGGTTAAAATTTTTGGACATTTTCAGATGGCATTTGTTTTGAGATATTGGTTCGCAATTTAATAATTATTTTACATTTTTGAAATTTTTTTCGAGTTATTTATTATATAAGTTATTCTGAAAAATGTGATTAGGAGAAACAGATATACATTTGGAAAGTCTTTATTACACTTTCGAGTGTGAATACATCTGCATCATCAGTCGGTGGTGAATTCAGGATTTTGGTCTGGGAGCGGCAGCGGTCATAAAGATTTTGTACTGTAGTGACATCATGGCTTATTTAAATCAAAATACTTTAACTTTACTCACTTGTGAATAAGAATCACAAAGAACACTACAATACTTTCGACAATTTAATAAAAACACAATGAAATAACAAGCCAAAAATATTTTCGACTGCGCCAAGGCAACAAGTACGAGTGGAATGACTACAAAAGAGGGAAAATTTCGAGCCTGTCAAGCCGGAAAGCAATGTCGCCACGTTTCATTTCTTAAAAATGAGCTGAAGAACAAACAGGTGTAGAGATTTGAAAAGAAATCAAGAATTTTGGTTTAGCTCTTGGACGGGCTGCAAACCCATATCATTCTCTAGATTCGCCACGGTCATCAGTATCTTTTCATGGTCTTATCTAGGTCAGTTTCAAGTCCTTTTTAAGAGTGATTATTGTCATTCGTATTATTTTGTGTTTTATTCCTTACATGTATTTTTGAAGATTCTACTTAAAAATTCATAGTTTGAAAAATTTGTTCGTAATTATATATTCAGCTTATTAGCCGGTCTTTTGCTAAAGTTAGTATCAGAATTAACTTGTTCAGAATATTAGTATCAGAATGTTCTTTTAATAAGCATCTTTAAACAGAATAATTAAATTACTCGTCGCTGGCTAAAAGCTCTTTTAGCGGAATTATGTAAAAGTAAAGATATTTTCATCAACTGTAGTGAAAACACAATTAACAATTACAAGTCGTTAAGTCGAATCTTAAGTATCCAGAATTTCGTATAATACTAGTATTTTTTTCTAATTTATCGAAACACTTAATGAAAATTGAAGAAATAATAACAATTACGATTCAGAAAAAACAGCTCATATTTAATCATATATTGAAAGAAAGAAATGAAATCGGATTTAAGAATAAAGAAAGTTCTTCAATTAGAAAAAGCAAAATTGGATATCTTCTTTTGACGGAAGGAACTAAACCTGCTGATGATGTAAAGTTGCGCCAGCGCCGAATAAATATCTCGTCGGTTGGTACAACGTTACCAAGCTATTCCACGTAGCGTAGCGCCAGTTCAAGTCCACTAGCAGCATTTGAGTATTATACAAGATCTGTCGAACGCGCGTCTTATTCTTCACTTTCCTCAACATTATCCTGATCTTGATTCTTGTCCTTGGAAACAAAGTCATGTAGAAACGATGTTACTGTAATTCAACAAGAATCTATTCATTCACACGACAAGCATTTCAATACAATTAGCTTTTCGACATTGATAGGGGCACGCAAAGAAGATCAGTGGAAGCAATCACCGACTGAATTTGCATTGCCTTATCTTTCTCTACAACATCGAGTTCAACCACTAGATAACCCACGGCACAGTTGATGTCTTAAACTACATTTGAAATTACTAGCCGGAATATTTAAATTCAGGCCTTATATAGATTAGTTTAGTGTGCGTAATATTTCCATGTTAATTTGCAAAATAAAAAATATTTTATAAGAACTTATTATTCAAAAATAGTGGTAATTTGTTTTAAATTTACCTACATATATACTTAGTATACTTTGAAATACCATTTAAAGAGCGCTTAGATAAATCATGAATTTCGGTATATACTTTGAGCAGCATGTATCACCATTCGAAAGTGCAAATTCACAAAACTTTAATCAGACCTTTACTTCATTTCTTCTCCACTAAACAGTGTACTTACATGCCAGTGTCAAAATTTCCTGATAAGGAAAGAACTGCGCCGTCTGGTGGCAAAGTTTCTAATTTTATATTATTTGACTAGATTAGAATTTATATTTATTTATTTTTATAGTAATATTAAGTTACAGTTAAGGAAAAACTACCCATCTAGGATTATTCTGTTATCGCTCATAGTATATCCAATTTATAAAAGCCGTTTAGCGGCAATAAGCACGTCTAGTCTTTTGAAGTACTGTTCCGTCTAAAAATTTCATAACAGGTTATCTACGTATGTTAAGATGTAATATTTTTAAAATTTACATTGGTAAAAACCTTTTTTAATTTTGTTAAAAAATCATTATTAAAAATTATCCTGTCTATGAATTTTGGTTAGTATAGTCATCAAGACAAATTTGCATTCTGATTTTCCGACGTATGGACGCAATTTAACTCTTTCCTGTTCTCTGGACGTCGCATCGTTAGATTTGTTTTGATTTATGTTAAATTTTAAAAGCATCTTTAAAGTTAAGTTAAACAACTTAGTAAACTGCAGTTTTAACATATTGCGATTTATTAGTAATTAATAGATGACAAAGGCTTATTTGTCTGAAATATTCTAGAAAAAATTCAATTGTGTGCTGCTCATTAGAATCGCAAACAGTTGTCTTAGCTGCACTTCAATTAACAGTATGGTCAAAGAATTAAAATTTAAAGCAAAATAAAATTGTTCATTTATTGTTTTAAAGAAATGCTAACATAAATGTTAAGATTAATACGTTGCTAACAAAATTTGTTACATTTTTCCCATCTTGCACTACCAGAAAAAGGTGTTGATAATATTTTTGTTAATGTTCCATTCGTGATTATTCAGTCTCTTTTGCTCTGTTCGTTCCGAATGTATCTCGAGTAGACATTTATGCTTCTTTCTTGCTTGTTCGTAATTCGTAAAATGTCTCCAAAAAGAATAATCACAATGAATATAAAACAAATTAACTGTTATGCCTATTCTCAACACCAACAATTGAGACTCTTATTATGAATCTTAAAGCAAATGCTTTGCCATAATTTCAGTTTTCTGAACAAGGCACCATTTCTAGACTCATACCTGTGGTATCTTACGGACATGTGTGCTTCCGTTAAACGCGGTTAATTATTTTTTAGGGCGCTGAATCGCTTTTTATGCACCGATAAAAGATTAGCTAGCGATAGGCAATAGGAACAAAATTTTTAAATTCAAATATCGATTGGGGCCATTCGTTGAGAACCAATCAGGGTTCTGTAATAAGTACAGTTTGAATAGCAATAAATTATTAGCTCCAAATTACACGTAGACAAGTTTGATTTCAGAACAAAAGGAGCATAAAAGGGAACACGAGTTTCACGACTCGCTTCGGCCAGTCGCCGGAAGACGCTTCTGTTCCCTCGGATAGATATAGTGACACTGCAGCAAGTATTGTGATCTTTTTATTCATGTTCTCAGAAGATATCTTTTATTTCTACGCTTTTATGTTTACGCTTTTTAACATACTCGGAAAGGGGCTGAAATTTTGGAACTACATAGAAATAGCATGGTGAACGAATATTTTGACAACTGAGGAGTACTGCTTGATTACACTGAAATTCAGCACACCAAGCAGTTTGTAATCCGAGCAATATTAATGGAGGAATTCCTTTCAAACTTTCATTTTCATGACAGATTATGCTTACTTTTAGTTTACGATACCAGCGTTTTATGCATCCATTTGCCTGTGGGTGGTATTCCTAGTTCTATTTCGTTTACATCCTATTGATTCTCACAGTTCTTGAAACAGTTGTTCTTCGGAATTTGCACCTTGATCAGCAGTAATGACTTTTGGTGATCCAAAATGCGAAATATAAACTTTTAGTATGTTGTCTGCTCACAGCCAGATTTCTCATAAGGCTAACTTTGGCCATGACTATTTCGCAGCCCTCAACAGGAGCATATTAAAAAATAGTAATGAACTATTTACATATTTAAAGTATTATATCGAAAAGACCATATTTTCATTGCACATTTTTAGAATTCACATGCATATTACAGTGCTTGCATATGCTTAAATTACAGTGTTTGAAAAACATTCTCACGAACAACTTCTCAAGAACCCGACTTCGACTCCTAATGCGTTTCATATGTGATGAGAACAATCTCATTGTAGAGGATAATAATTGAGCACTCATCCACCGAGACTGACACACACTTCTGGCTACTTATGATTTTTTTAACCTCTACGTATTTTTTTCTAATTTGCATTGTTTTCTATGTTGCTCTATCCAGTGTATGTTTCTTTTTCATTTTTATTTGTTTTTGTACGTGTTACTTGTTTCTGTCCTTTCTTCAAAAATAAAATTCACCTCCATCCATCCAAACCCGAAAGGGTCCAAATGACTCTAAACACGGGGATGCAGGGGGTATAATGTAATGTAATACTACATGGGAACTCTACCGGTTGAATTCCACTACCTAATAAAACTCCCTCGACTCAGCTTCATTATTAATTCTTGATGGCTACTATTGCCAATTTTATTATATTGTGTCAATACTTTTATGCAAGAACTCATTGGATTACCATGGATGTTAAGAAAGTGTTGACGGTTTACAAAACAAAAAGTGACAATTTCGACCTGCAAACTGGAAGTACATTTTGTACTACAGTTTGCTACCATACTACATATATGTAAAACAGAAAAAAGGGGCAGAGCCTTTTATGCTGTAAAATAGCTTTCATTTGTTCAAATTTACTAGTTAAGCAATAATTAACTTCATCAAAATGATATTACGACACATTTAAGGATTCATATGAAAATGTTTTGTTTTTGCAGACCAGATGTGCTTGTATGTAGGGAAGCCCTTACACGTAGAAGTCGAGGAGAAACTTGCTCGCAGCTTTTATACAATTCAAAACGGGAGACTCCCTCAGTTAAGGATTCGAGCTAAAGATATAATTAATTCATACGATTTAATAATCTTTGGATAAAAAAAAAGTGTCTACGAGTCACA
This sequence comes from Araneus ventricosus, assembly GCA_013235015.1. Taxonomy (NCBI): domain Eukaryota; kingdom Metazoa; phylum Arthropoda; class Arachnida; order Araneae; family Araneidae; genus Araneus; species Araneus ventricosus. The sequence continues at coordinate 51,033 of BGPR01008338.1, read as the reverse complement.
AATTAAAGTTGAAGCCATTTTGTCTTTGAAGCTAAACGGCAAGTAGAATCATTACCAATTCCATAAATTCCATAAGAAGAATTAATGAGTTGAATTAGCTACTTTGTGCCAATGATACTTTTTGACATTTTCATGTTTCAAGTTGTGCAACTAACCGGTTATGGAAGGGAAATTAGAACCGTATTTAACTGCCGTTGCGTTATCGGTTATTGACGATAAATGACTGGGGCAAGTGGAATATATTAAAGTAAATATTTTTGAAAATTCAATCTCAATAAAAATTTAAAATATTCCCGTTTATCTATACCAATGCATTACTATATTCCACGGACTAAACAAATTAATTAAAATTCCTTTATTAAATCAAATTAATGAGGAAAAATATTTGCTTCATTATTGTATGAAAAGTTTCACCGTGTTCAAGAGAAATTTCAATTTTATAGTTAATTTTATTAATGTAGTTGTTGATCTCTTTCTTTAAGCAAAAGCAAATAATGTTTAATATGCATTTTCTGTTTGTTATGGATTTAAGATTTCATACTGAGGAGCAACAGAAAAGCTGATAAAATTTAAGTATGCATGTATTTCAGATGTATCTTGCCTTAAAATAAGCGAAAACATGAGATGTATTTTAAATTAGAAGCTAACATTATAAAGAATGTCTGAAAACCTCTAACAAACGCTTTACAACTGCTAAGAAGTACGGAGGTCCATAACAGTTCATTAGCATTTGAATAGTAGTTAAAGATAAAATATATTTAAATCACCAGTTTATTAAAAAGGAATAAAAGCTTATTATTTAATCTAATTCCATGGCTCAATGATTTTTCTCTCTCATAGTTTCCAATTTAAGTCAATGTTGGTGTCTTGAATACCGGCAAGTTTAGTGTACAATAACAGTTCCGTTTAGGTAAAATTGCTACCTACTGAAATTTTGATGCGAAACATTGTCAATTTCTATTAGTGTTCCTTAAACATCGATAGTTTTCCCAACTATCGACTGGAACTATCGATAGTTTTATTCAGGCGATACTATCATAGGTGCTTTTTCAGTCGATAGTTTAGAAACTATCGATAGTTTTGAAACTATCGATAGTAATTATAAATGAGACATGAGTACATATATAACGTAAGTATACATTAAACGCGAGTACGTATGCAGAGTAAATATACATGAAACGTAAGTACGTATGTAACGTACGTCTGAAACGTACATATGCAACTTACGTCATACGTATATATGAAACGCGCGTAAGTATGTAACGTCAGTATATATGAAACGCGAGTACTTATGTAACGTAAATATACATGAAACGTAAGTATGTAGGTAACGTACGTCTGAAACGTACATATGTAATTTAAGTCATACGTATATATGAAGCATGCGTACGTATGTGACGTACGTTCATACGTAAATATTAACTATGCGTTAGTATGTAATATACGTCAAACGCATATATGAAACGTGCGTACGTATGTAACGTAAGTATATATGAAACGTGAGTACGTATGTAACGTAAGTATACATGAAACGTGAGTACGTATGTAACGTACGTCTGAAACATACATATGTAACTTACGTCAGACGTATATATGAAGCATGCGTACGTATGTGACGTACGTTCATACGTAAATATGAAATATGCGTTCGTATGTAACGTACGTCAAACGTATATATGAAACGCGAGTACGTATGTAACGTAAGTATATATGAAACGTGCATACGTATGTAACGTAAATATATATGAAGCACGATTACGTATCTAACGTACATAAGTACGTATGTAAAAACTGAGTATGTAAATGTACTATGAACGTACGTATGTGGCATGTATACGTACGTACGTAACCTGTATACTTTCGCACATTATATATGTATGTGCGTTATATGGATACCTTCGTACATACACGCGTACGTTACTTACCTAGGAACGTTTCATATGCACGTATGTAACGTTCGTAAACATACGTACGTTTATAACGTAAATACTTGTGTATGCAACTTATTTAAGTATGAAATGTGTATATGTATGTAACGTACGTACGTATCTAAGTAACATACTTGCATAGGTATGTAACATACGTATATAACATTGGCGTACTAAGTTTATAATGTGCTATGGACGTACGCATGTGGCATACATACGTATGTTTCAAACATACGTACGTACGTTACATACGTAATCATGATTCGTACATACATATGTGCGTTCAAGTGTATGAGCGTTCCTTGCATAGAACGTACGTTACATACATCTATACGTAAGTTGCATTCATACAGACGGACGGATGTTACACACATACGAACGTACATATATACGTACATATATCCGTAAATTTTTACTCACAAACTTAGTACTTAACATATATACGTAACGACGTTGTGCGTTATATGTGTACTTATAGTACCTAAAATACTCCCTACATACTTATCAAATTACATGCGTATGTATTTAGTACTTTAATTACCTATATACTATATACGTTACTTCCATACATATATACAGACACGAAGTACAAAAATTTCTCAGTAATCCAAGATCAATTCCTCGATCTATTTATTACTTGAAAAAAAACTATCGATAGTTTGAAAACAATTTAGAGTAAATACATGAGAAATTAAAGGTAAAATTTGAATAATGCAAAAATGCATCAATAATCAAAGTGGTATAATTACTTAAAACACCCTCTATAACAATACATAGACTTGTTGCTTGAGAGAAAACAATCGATAGTTTCAAATCTACCGATTAGAACTGCAAGATAAATTAAAATACAGTACCATATATATAAAAACTTGCTTACATCAAGTCAAAAATTAATTTATTAAAATGTCCAAAATTTACCAAAAAGGCCAATATTTAAATTATACAAAAATGCCTCAATGATAGGTATTATATAATACTGCACCCCCACTGACACAATACACGACCCGCCACTAGATTGAAGCAATACTATGGACAGTCAATAGTTTCAGTCGATAGCTTTCAAACTATCGACTGAAACTATCGATAATTCCAGTCGATAGTTTTGAAACTATCGACTGAAAATGTGCCTATCGATAGTATTGCGCGAGAGGAAACTATCGATGTTATCGATTGTTTTGAAACTATCGATAGTATCGATAGTTTCGAAAACTCGATACTATCGACTTGGCTTCGATAGTATCGATAGACTATCGATGTTTAAGGAACACTAATTTCTATAATGGTAAGAAAAATCGTTTCCAGTTGGATGTGGCCGATTGATTCGTAATTTATTGCGTAGGTTTTTAACTCAAACTAATCCTGTCGTCTAAATGAAACTTCTTTCTTAAAGGTGAAGTGTAGAGTATCTGGGTCAAGGAAAAGGCATTAGTTGATTCAATTTTCCCTTATTCAATCATGGAAGAAAGGTTACTTTTTCATAGATAAAGGGATAATTTTTGACGCAGACCCATGATGAAAATTAAAGAGGCGCTCTGTTGTTGTCAGCTTACATGTTTGAATAAAAAAAGCAGATACGAATGCGCAGAAAGTTTAATTACACAGAGAAGAGGATTTTCCCGGAACGCCTTGTGAAAGTCGAAGTGCGCTTATTACGATGGGCATTGAAGTTATTAAAAATGAGGTATTGTTAAGAATAATTAAAGAAAGATAAAAATTTACATTTTATTACATATCTTTATAAAACTTTCTTATATAATGCTGGAATTTAATAGCTTTTTTAAATTTTTAAATTAAATACAATATACAACTCATGCTATTTCAGCGTGCATGGAATAAATAATCCTCAGAATATTTTTGATTTAGTAGATGTAATGGTGACTAACTTGTTTTGAACATATATAAATAAATTTTGCAACAAAGCAAATACTACATAAAATAAAATTGTTCAAAAAAAGAAACAATTTTGACTTATATTTCAGGAGGCAGCGACACATTTTCGTTAATCATTTTATAGCTGCTGATTTTGATATATGCTATTGATCTTGAGAAACGCAGCAAATAATATTAATTGTATTTACATATTATGCAATTTTTTTAGTGTGATAAACTTTGGAGCAGGGATCTAAACATAATCCAACTTGATACTCTTCTCACCAAATGCTACACCATAAATGATTCCAATGACAATGAAATAGACTTGCAACGCCATCTACATACAAAACAGAACGTGAAATAATGAACGTATTGAAACGATTGGAATGAACGTGGGCACGCTATTTTCATGCCACTCCGTACCAGTAGACGTATTTCGTATCCCATGGAAATCGCGGGAGCCGTACGCGGAAGTGTGATGAGGCTTGTTTTGTTTCGTTAGAAGTAGAGGACTTTATTAAAGGCTTTCCTAACGGTCAGAACAATCAAGTCAAGCTATTTTTTATTTTTAAACATTATAAAAGAGTTAATCTTTTTCCGTTAGAAGATACTAAAATCAAAAGAAGAATTCAGAAAACAAAACAATTCTGCATGCATGTGACACTGTTAAAAATGGAGTAGACTTTTCAATGTAACATAGGCTTTCATTTTATCATATTTAGCAATAGGTAATATTTTTCATCGTAGAGACGATTGTGAAAATATGTGGTTTCTCCGTCATGGCCAGATTGGGGAACTGTCACCAGTCCTTTAGGCATAAAAGCACATGAGATACACGCTCGCAGCTCTTATGCAATTTGGAACGGGAAGTTGCCTCATTTGCCATGTACAACTAAAATAATAGCGAGTTCAGCAGTTTTATTAATGCTTGCTAACTCTAAATGTGCCCAATACTCATTAGTTAAAGTAGAAGTGCTCTTGTCTTTTAAGTTAAGTGGTTTTCAAAATAACCATTACACAATTTAGATGGAATATTGCCTTCACCGGGCTATTTATCTGTTATAGTTTTCGTTAACACATTTAGCGTTTCACATCCTCAAGCAGTTTGGGCTTTGTGAAAGGAATGGAAAAGGGAATTTTACAAAGTTTCTCTTTATTTATGCATTACAGCCATAGCATTTTTACTATATATTTCTCACGACTGCTGTTGTCCCTTTCATTAAATAATTTTCAGAAGACTCAAAAAATAATTCTTCTATGCTTTGTTCAGGCTTAGGTCTTTCATTACAGATTTTTCCTATGTTTCCTGGTTTTTTAAAATTTGTCTCATGATTCTGTTTCGAAGGGTCTTTAGCACTTTTATGTGGTTCTGTGCCTCACACCAGAGACGTAGAAATAGTCAGTAATTATACTAAATATTTGCAGAGAAGAAACTGGCAACCGAACGAGGGGAATGTTGTTCGAATATGGGTTAAAGACTTGCAGCAATTTTCCTTGAACTTCGGTTATGTAAGTGTGTGCTTGAACTCGCGACAAAGGACGTGTAGGTCAGAACAAACATAAATTGATAGAATGAAAAATATTTGCTTATCGAATCACATAAAGCCTGAAATTGATTTGTGGCTTTCATAACAAGTTTTGTTTGCTTTGCACAAATTTTGTTTTTGCATTTCTGCAATATAACGCCATTTTTTTGTAAATATAAGAATATGTTCAAAGAAAAAAATTCAAACTTTTTTTCCGCGTCTTTTGCTTACAATATGTAGCTTGCCATCAAAATGTAGGAATATCACACAATACTTGACAATAATATCAGCTAGGCATTATATTAAAATTTAAATTAATCTATGAATAAAAATTAATTCCCTATACGCCAAAAAAATAAAAGATCTAACTGGAAAGAGATTCAGAGTAACCTCGATAAACCACCCAAACCATTCATAACTGAAAGGCTTCTAACTATTTCTAAGTCCACCCCCTTAAATCTGTTAAATTAAAAGAGATTTACAAAGTTGGAAACAATTAATATGAAAATTATGAAAATTGAAAACCTTATAAAAATGTGACTGGATCAGTGTTTTTTCTTCAAGAAGTTGGTACACCATAGATACAGATGCAAACAGCAAACACTACTAGGTACCGAGATGCTTGATTCAAGAGTATGCGTAAGGATGAATGAAGTTAACTCTACAACAAAATGAGCTAACTGTGGTTGACCCTTCACAGGGTTGATCTCCACAATTCTATAGGGTATAATATAAGATTTGAGATTAAGCCCAGACAAAACGTTTGCCTCATTATTTAAAAAGACAAACAAAAACAAAGAATAAAACAAGGAAAAAATTCAAACCGTGGAAATAAATTAACAGGAAAATATTTCAGCGGTCCCTGTTAATAATATACGTTCTGAAAGACAAGGAAACCCAGATGAACTGCCTTTCTAACTTAAACTACTACGAGATGTAAAAAAATTCCAAGTACCTAACGGGAAAGACGTCCTGCGTAAGATGGAAAAAACTGAAAATACAGCGACGAAACTTTTGAATCTCTGATAAAATATTTTGGAAAACTAGGACCCAAGACTCTTAATCATAAATGGCACAGTTTGTAAAAGAGGGCCATCATTAACTTCTTGATATACGGTGTGTTCTCTAGTGGCAGAGCCCGATGGATAACTTATAAACCATTAGAGATAGACATATGCTTCCTGAAATATTTTCTGAATGACATAAAGAATGATATCTTTAGTTAAGGCAGTCAAAAAATGCACTTTCAAAAAAAATTCAGAGCTAGAACTTTTATACAGTCCCATGGTCTTATTAATCATATTTGGTAAAATATTTAAGACATACATTTATTTGGAACTAAAATAATCCACTCTTCTTGGAACTAAAACTGATCATGTTATGAAATTTTGAAAGTAATTTATTTAGACGGAATTAGTGTATTTCAGTGTCTGCCAAGAGGAAGATTCTCCAATTTTTTGGAAACCGACAATTAAATTGTCCTTTAATTGGCATAAAATAATTAAATCCAAAACTTCATAACCCGGTCAGTTTTAGTCGAATAGGTAAATCATTTCTTTGCTTAAAATGTTATCATGTAATTTATATTTTACTAAATGTGACAAATAGAACCAGGGCAGTGATGATAGTCGTATAAAGATTTAGACTAAGTAATATTTTATTACCGCATTTATTGAGTGCAACAGCAGAAAATATGATTCTTTACGACATTTAAAGCATTTTTTGTTATTAGGATTGGCCTATCTCTAACGGTTTTGTAGATTGCTAATGACTCTTAATTAGAGTGGATACCCACTATTTTTATCATCCTCCTTCCTTTATAAGTATCAATATAAATTCTTGTCCCTTCCGTTCTTTTTTATTTTAACAACCCTATTTTCTCTTTTAGCTCCACTAATGATTTGCCCTGTATTTTGTTAAACGAAATCTGTCAAACCGCCTTTGAAGCAAACTGAAGGAAAGGAGATTGTAAGTCAACGAACTAGGATTTCACTACAAATGTTGATCCAACGGTCAGCCAATTCATTTTCAGATTATTGACATTTTCATTAGTTAGTTATTTTTAACCTTAGGATTTTCTAGATACAAATTAAACTCTCCGTTCTTATTTTTATAAACAAAATAATGGAAGTTCCTTTTAATTGTGATGGCTAGTACAGTCCAGAATAAACACAACTTTTTGTTCGAATGATGAAATAAAATCCCGTAGAGCTCTGAAAAATTAAATATAATTTGCATTTTGAAGTTCGTAATTATTTTGAAATTTATTTATAATTTCTTTATATTGAATCTTGCATGCCAGTTTATGATTAGTCCATATATCATTAGTTTGAAAACGTTTTCGATTGACGGTCTCCTATCCGCATGCATATTTTCCATGACGCCCTTTGTAAAACTCCAACAAGTACTTTTACAAAGTATTCAATAGTTTTTGTTTAAAAGGTAAAAAATAAATTAAGTCATGAAAATTACATAATATCTCAAGACTCCCACTTCATTAAGTCAAGGATCCCCTGGTGTCCCCTGTGCATACTTAAGGAACCACTCCTACAAAAGATGCACTTCATCAAATAAATTGTTGCATATTTTGGGAATTAATTTTTCCAATATGAAAAAATGTATTAGTCTACCATTTGCATCAATATGATAACAATTAGTCTTAACCGTGCAGAGTGGAAATTCAGTACGTAGCCGGTTTGCTTCATCATACCTTGAACTTCAAAAAGTTAGTCATATGGATGAATCTTTGCTTCTTTATTTTGCAATTCATTTTTATTTGCATCATTTTGTCCTCTTATTATTAGTCTCATAAGATGCCGTACGCTTAGAAGATTTTTAATTCAATTTACAATGTTAGATTCAAAAAAATTTAGACGTTTTCCCAGTGATGGCGATTTGACCAGAGAACACGGTTACATTGGTCCACAATCTCCGAGATCTAATAAAATTATTTATATTTATCCTTTCTAAAGTCTGAATTTAATCATTAATTGTTTATTACGAAAGAGACACTTATTAATATGAAGAATTTTTTTTATCATTCGCATATGTCATTCATACATTAAGTCTAGAAAGAAGCAAGTGAATGATTTTTTATATACAAATAAAAATCTTTCGACTTAATGTTCTTACATATAATTGAAATAAATAATTCTTTATAAAGATTTCGCATTCAAAACTGCGACTTACTCTTTTCGTTATTTAAAATTTTCCTTTTATCTGATGTATATTATATAGAAACCAATTTATTGTATTTGACATTTATATCCCATAACTTGACACTGCACTTTTAATGTTCTAATTACACGGACTGACAGCAGTTTGAAGAGTTCTAAACACTAGAAACTTTCAGATAATATGGTGTTCGCTAGTTGGTGCGGAGGTATTGAAGTTTACGGGGTTAAAGGATTGTTCCTCAAATCATTCACGCAGCGTGGTATTGATTACTTTTATTTCAAGATATTTTATCTTGTTAAGTTTTTGGTTCGACTGATTTAATGGGGAATTTCATACAAAGCATTTTTTTTGTTGTTTGTTCGTTTCTTTCATGATGGGTAAAACAGATCTGAAAATAAAAAATAAGTTTCAAACTCCAATGATCAGAAAAAATATCGTAAATTAGATTAGAAGAAGTTAAAAATCTGTCTTGCATTTTAAGCGAATTTTTTAGTGTAGATTCATAATGTCATGTCTGGCGAAAGTTTGAATATGCAATGTATATCAAAAAAAATGACGGGGCACATATCATTATATTTATAAATTAAGAAAACTACGATCTTGTGAATGAAAATTTTTGTCTCTGTTGAGGGCATGGCCTAGAGCTTATAGGCGCCATATTTTGGCAAAATTTCTGGTACAAAACTTTACACCGAATTTCAAATATTTTTATACCGAAGATTAATTGTTAATTTTCTGTGTATCCATCTTACCTTAAAATATTGAAAGCTTGCCTTTCTTCTAATTAGAAGCCAAAATTTTTGACATTCTCTGCGACATTTGATATTCATTATATAGCAGTTAAATCAATTAACGTAACTTACCACTATTTGAAAATGTGACAGTTGGTATATAAATGTCTAAAAATAATACTCGACATAATTTCAGTGAAATATTTGATTATTCTTAAGCTTCATCGGCATCTGAGTTGCCGGCATGACCATTTAAAAGCGAACACTTCTCTCGCCTTTCAGAGGTGTTCGGTAAACATTTCTATTTTTGATGATGACGCGTGACTGTCCTTTTACTGATAGCGGTGAACACTGAATTTTCCATACCTTCGAGTATCATCATCCTCCCTATTGACAATTTTTTTCTATTTTAATCACTTTCATCACTTTTTCATTCAGATTAACATTATATCGTCGCTTAACAAGCAACACCACCTATCTTAATTTTTTGAGAAAGTGGAAAATTGAAAACAATTTTTCATCCATCAACAAATATTTATAAAATTGTTTTGTACGTCTGGTTGGAACATGTGTGGGTTCATATTCGCAAGCAAATCTTTACAAAATTCCAGAAATATTCGGCATTGGTTGCACGAAAAAAATTCATTTAATTAATCCTCTTTCAATTTAGAGAAATTCAGATTGGTGGTGAGAACTTGTTAAACGCGATATTTAAAAAGATTGGTTGAGGAAAATAATAGCATTCAATATACAAGACTAATACAACAGCAATATATAAGACTGGCAGGAAAAGGATGTAAATTTCATTGGAAGATTAACTTTATTTGTTCATATATAGCAACTAGGCAATGACTTTTATCTTAGAGACAATTCTGAAAGATATGTGAGTTTATCCGTCATCAGACATTCTCTCTTTCTCGAGGGTTTTCAGACATAAAACTGAAAAGAAATGCTCTCACGAATTTTTATGCAAATCGGAAGGACGAACTTCTCATTTACAGTCAAACTAATGAAATCTTATTCCCGTTGCTACAATCTTTATTATATTGGGAATGTCTATATCAGGTGGCTTCAAACTTTTCAATTTATGCCGCTGTTTTATGCATACGAATATTTATGTTGCGCTGTTGAAACTCAATAAGAAGTTTCAGAAAGTAGACAGAACTCCACCCCACATCCCCGTGCACTGTTACCATTACAGCATCCGTACCGGTTGGATAGACAGGATAAGAAAGTGAACAAGAAATTTTTTTTAAATATATAGTAAAATAAATAAAGTTATAAAGAGGTATTTAATATCCCGAGCGTTATTTTTAGAAAGACAACGACATTCAGGAACCTTCGTATACTTTAACCACTGCAACACGCGATGCACTTCATCAAAATGAAATGTTACCGTTACACAGTGAATTAACTTTTCAAATGTGAAAAAATTGAGTCTCATCTGCATCAATATGGTAACAATTAGTGGTAGAAATGCACAGTGAAATTCGAATGAGAATTTAAATGTTTCATTATTCCTTTCGGTTCACAAAGTATTGATATTGATATGTATGCTTTTTTTTCAACTCATTTATTATTTTACCTTATTTTATCGAGTTGTTCATAATCTGATTTGTTGTATATTTAATACATTTTAAGTGGGTTTGCATTTATAGACTAAATAAATTTTTGACGTTTTGCGAGTGATTAGTAAACGATCGTCGCTATCTAACTAAATTATTTTTATTTACCCTTAATAAAGATTTAATTTAATCACTAATTTCGACTTACCAGAAAAGAAAATCTTTTTTAATCGAAGGAATTTCTGGTTATTCCATTAGATGTCTCATTCACACATCATTATTACCTCCATTCATACAATTTCTGTACAATACTAACAAAGGGTCTGTTTCAGTATCTTCAAATGCTTTCCTATTACACATTTGAGAAATCTCTTAGTTTATTGACAATTTGGTCTACAGAAATTATGTCTTTTACTATTGATCTTAAATAGACTTTATATCTTCCATTGAATATTATTTAAAGTTTCATTAACAGTTCTAGGCTTAAGCATGTTTGAAAAGAATCTAAGCATCGGAAAGAAAATATAGATATAAGAAACAGTTTTTGTGATATAATTATAATTTATGTAAGCTTAGTTTAACTATATTAACCTAACGTTATGAGAAGAAGGCTGAGAATTTTCGGACATTACCTCTAAATTTAAAACCTCGGTCAGATGAGGACATTTTTTTTTTTTTTCGACTTGCATCTTATCCAAACTTCTGCACCATACCAACGTATGGACGTTTGGCCCCTATGATTTAACGTTTTAACAAATTTAACAACAATACACGACAGTTTTCAGGAGATGAATATGATTTGTATACAAGTTAGTTAGACAGATATTATAAGACTTATCAACAAGTAAGTTATTTTGTCTTTTGTTAATCCAAAGTTTTGTGTAAGTGTAATATGCATGCCAATAAAATCATTTTAATATAAATTATAAACAGTCTGCTTGCAAACCAATAAAATTGCTGAGGTCGAATTGAATTAAATTCAGAAAATAATAATGTTATCGAATGAGGTCACCTCTGTACAACTTGCAAAAATTAAGATAATTGAAGAATGTATCTTTAATAAGAATGACAATTTGTTCAATGTTGAAATTTTAAAATATCTGAAGATATTGTATAGTATTAAATTGCTGAAAAAAGTAAATTCCTGCAGAATGAAGAAAATAGCATTTGAAGGAACTTAAGAAGTATAACTGTAATTCAACCGGTGAAAAATGCTTTATACTTCTTGAATAATGTCACTATCATTTTAATTACTTACTAATACACTTGACAAACTTTTACCAAAATGAAATATTTTTCATATTTAAAATATTGGTAGAAATTGACTTTTTTTATTGTTTTAAAGAATCAATTTGTGCATTGAAAGTGCTTTTGAATTATATGGGTTTGATTTACAAAAATTTACAATTTGCTTTAAGGAAAATTTTTCTCCTTAAACTAAATTTAATTTGACTAAAATGAGGAAATGCAATAATGATTGGTTACTCTTGAAATGATTAATATGATTATAAGAATTCCGTGATGTTACTTGCTATACATGGATGCCACTGTGTTCTATAGACAAGTGATACTAAATGAATTGCCATTCGCGCAACATTGGTTCGTCCGTTAGGTTTACGCTTGCCCTGATATTTTAATTTTTTTTTTATATGCCTTTTTTTAACGGCATACATGACAAATCAGCCCAGCTGTATTTCCATGTTCAAACAATTTAAAATATTTTCTCACAAATGTTTCTAAGATAGTCTTTCAGCTTTATACATGATCGATATGGTTAACAGTCAAATTGATAATTTCAACATTTCGATGAAAAAGTTGTTTAGATAGCAGGGACTCATTCCACGGTAGGAAAATGAAACAATTCTTTACAAATAAATAAATGTCTTTTTTACAATTTAATGCTCTCTTCTTTTGTGTAATTGAAATAATTAATTCTTTGTACAGATTTTTGTATTCAAAACTGCGTGTTATAATTTATGCAATTGAACAAACGTGTATTTACATTAGAATACATCCTCGCCACTCATATTGTACTTCGGCATATGTCAAATGCTCAATAAAATTCTCATATTTAGTTGCTTATATTCATTACAGAATATATTTGTTAGTATTTGTTTTAATCATATTAAACTTTTTTTATTATATGACTATGAATTTATGTATTGTATTTGTCAAACATATTAATATTTTGAAACTTTAAATTTTAGGTATTTAATGAAAAATGTATTGCATGTGTTTTTAACTTCAGCTTATGTCACTTTTTATTGCGAGCTATTTGATATTCATTTTTTTGGACGAGTGTGGTGAGGAGCAAGGAGGGATAACCTGGGGACAGTGTTAATGAACTCTATTCTACTTTTGTCTGTATAATTGTCCCAACAACATTCATAATTCGCTGGTCTGCCAAAATATAGAAGGAAATATCTTATACAAAGTTATTTATTATGTTTTGAATTACAATAAAAGCTCATGTGAAATTCGAAATCAAAGCACTTTCATAGTTTGAGGGAGTAATAAAGTCTTAATTTTTCAAACTTGATAAATATTCTACATTTCTTGATAATGTGCTTTGCAACTTACAGCTGGGTTTCTGAGGGCAGCACTGTATTGCTGTTGTGAGGGTCTCCCCTTTGCTCTGTTTTTCCCACAAGAGAACCGACCACCTACAAACTCCCTAAGGCACAGGAGAAAGAGCGCGATGTTATCGGTGTCATAATATCAACCCTATTTACTTAACCGAAGTTTGTTAAAGAGCCCCACTCCAATTCGGCCGTGGGAAGGCCTCCCCAAGGTGCCGACAAAGGAAACCATTATGTTTTTTACCCTTTTCAATGATGAGATGGAAAGAGACGAACGAGAACTTGTGGTTTGGAGGTTGTGGTCAGCAACCAGGCTGAATCATTGAGACATAACCTTTCGTACGCCTCATAGGAGACTCTTGAGGGTTTAAAGGCGGACATAGAGATTCGAGACGGAGGATTGATGAATATTAGTCAAGTCTCGACGCTCGGGATTCTGGACTTGTTTACGGTGCGTTTGACCCGTGGTGCTTATACTTTGGACACACTAACTCCTTTGGAGAGCTGCAGGTATCATAAATTCCTTTTGAAATTGCTCGAAGACAGCGAGCATTTGTATGCTTCGACGATAAATACCGACCTCGATAACTTGCCAACCCTTTGGTGGTTATTCCGTTTAATTGAGCGTTCTATTACCTCGGTTTCCTCTTCCGGTCATCGGAACGTGCTGAACTCGCCATGAGTTTGAAACCCATTGACTAAACTTTATCATTTCCTGAATCGTGCCTATCGATTGTTTGCAGTGACTCACCCATATAACTGCGATTAAGTCAGTTACGAACATTTTGACTCTCACGATCTCATTCCAGGAATTATGCAAATCTCTTGATTGCGTAATCCATGTGTAAATTGTGTGCATATGCCATTACTCAGGAACATAATTAGAATTTTTAATGTGCTGTATTGCTGTGTCTTGTTTATCTCTCCATCGGACCCCGGTATCCATTGGGCTAAACCTTACACTTGTCTGCGATATTGAAGCATCTGCCTCATTCTCTATGGATAATCTCACTCAATAGTTTGGCGATCGCAAAGGCGTCGATATTGGTTGTACATAATATAACAATGCAGGATATGGGCTTTATAAATAAGTGAACCAAATATATAAGAATCATTTTTTATTCTTGTAGCACATTGCATCGCTACACAAGAAAAAAAGTTGATTCAAGAACATGACGCTGAGCATTAAGTATCCATCTACAGCTACAGTAGGCCAGTCCCCTTTTGAGTCAGTGAACGCGATTGACTCGCCGCAGAAGCGTCAATCCCCATATGAGATTATTCGGGTACCTGGGTAGTTATATCTGGTTTGCAATCAGGATGGGAAGTCTGTCAATCTAAACGGGTGATAAAAGTATACGAGAAAAAAGGCAAGTTTAATGAAAATTCGAAGAGTGAACGCGATACGGCTCACCGCAGAAGCATTATTATATGAGATTATTCGGGTACCTGGTAGTTATATCTGGGTTGCAATCGGATGATCTGTCCAATCTAAACGGGTGATAAAGTACACGAGAAAAGGCAAGTTTAATGAAAATATTTAAAAATTCTTCCCCTTCTTGACCACAATCTACGTGTTGTAAAACGTTGGAAAGATTATTCATTAGAGTTTAATATATTTAATTATATATAGTTAATAAATTTGTACACTTTTTTACTATAACCTTTTTACAGATAAATATTGAACTGTTAATATATATAATTTGAAGAGACCTTCCATCTAATCCAGGAAACCGTCTCAACACCATGACTTACTTAATTTTACACTTTGATAACAGTCTGGACGATAACTTCTCTTAATTGGACGCCTGGCGGTTGGAACTGGATTTTCCATAGATGTCGAGGCATCCATAAATGTAAGATCATTTTTAAGCAACTTGGCCAGTAATTCGATGAACAGAAGGATGTTTCAATTTGTTGGATTGAACAACAACAGAAACTTATATAAAAGCAACTAATTTAAAGAGTCATACAAACGTTTTCATCGTTTTCTTTTGTTTTGTTTATTGATCGAGCAGTACGTATTTAAAAATTAAAAATACAATTTTAACACCAAATATTAGAAGAAAACTCTTCGATGCATAGAAGAGGATAAGAATTTTGTCAACTCTACAAAACAATCAATTATGGTACTCCCCAAGTAAAGAAAAACATTATCTAAATATAAAAATAATGACCAACGCAAATGATCAAGGAAGTTCGGTCTCGTTTTAAAATTTTTGAAATCCTCGTTTATCTGGAATTTTTACACTAATAGATTTCATGGACCGCCTAAACTGATTAAACTTAATTTATTACAAGTAAAATTGCCACCCATAGCGTTAACTTATTCATCTCTTTCATTTTTCTTTTCTCTTCTCTTTCTCTTTTCATTGATTGATCTCTTTCATTTAACGAAAGCAGTAATCTTAAATATAATTTAGCGGTTTCTCATTATGGAATTAAATTTCATAACAAGATTGGTACAACAAAGTCTGAAACAATTTCAAACTCTTGCTATACAGAAAAAATTAAATAAGGGTTAACGGAAACATATTCTTAGAAATGAGTTTTGTATATCATCAGATAATCTTACCTTAAATATTGCAGTACTTGTGAATTGCTATAGTACAAGCTAACATTAAAAGAGACTTATTCTAAAACTATTACAGAAAGTTTCACACTTGCTAGAATTGAAGATCATGTGGTTATATAAAGAATTTGGAGGAATTAATAATACAATTTGTTTAAAGCACCACTTTTATATTATCAAATTGGACACTGGGAAATTATGAAATTCTTAGCAACTTTATTGTAGACTTGGTCTTCATCAGACTATTAATTTAATATCGGCGTTCACCGGACGCCGGCAAGTTTTACCAGAATAAATAATTGTTCGCAGCAAACATTTTCGGCGTGTGTCCGGCAATGCATATCACGTAAACGTCTGACGTTTCTTACCTATAAAGTATTTCTATTTTAATACAAATTCAATGATTGTATGAATGAAAGTGGGGTTTCTGCAAGACTTTCGATACCGTCGAAGTTCAACAGTCGACCTTTCTTTAATCATTTGCCATTCTGTTCTTTCCTGATATTTTCTTGTTAAGATGTATTATAATTAATAGAAGAATTAAGAAGAAAATGAAAACATTCTACATGCACGTACCACCAGGAAAAATGAAGAGAATTTTCGATGAAAGATCTCAGAGATAATTATGAACCAGTGGTTTATACATGACGAGACGTGCTCTCTGTCACGAGACCGTAGATATTAAAGACGACGACATATGCGCCCACAGCTTTTAGCAATTCCGAACGTGCAACTTCCTCATTTCAGACCCGGGAAAATTGAAGAAATCACTCTATTTCAGCAGTTTTATTGAGCTTTAGAAAATAAAATTTCCGTGATTTATAAATTAAGTAGATATGCTTTTATTTTTTGAAGTTAAGTGGCTTGAAAATTCAACATTACATACATAAGAAGAGATTTTCGTTAATCTTAAATAATAAAACCTTTATAAGCGGAATTATTATTTAAATTTGTTGTTCTCCTACCGTATCACGGCTTTTGTCTTAAGGTGGTATGTGTGAGGTTTTTTAGAATTTTTATGTGAGGTGACCTGCGACTCCCAAATCGGATGCGCAACACTAGTCAGTGTTTGTAACTGGGATTTTACAGAAAGCAGTTTGTTGCCTAACAAGTGGTTGGAACCAACGTTGAAAGTGGAAGGGTAAAAGATGGGTTTTCGAAACCAAGCATTTTTATATTGTCTGAAAGATGCTTGTTGATTCAATATCAGAACATGATATTTCTTATGCTTAGGTGGAGGAGGGTACATTTTTTTTCTGGTGAGAAAATACGCTTGCCATTCTTTACAATGGTATTCTTCTTCGAGCATGTAAAACTACTTTCAAGTTCGGGAAGGTGAAACGCTTAACATCTTCCTGAACAAACTATTACTGATTCCTGCTTATTGTCAATAGCAAAGGAACAATGTCAGGTGGTAATATATTCCAACACTTCACTGGATTTCCCTACATGAACGTCCATCGAATTATCGCAATTTGAAACTTATACACTGAAACATAGTCATTCATTTCAACCTCCTTTAAGTTCCCCATATGTATTAAAATGATAAATAAGAAAATGACGTCTAGTGGAATTGTTGAGAATAACAAAAAACCAGTTGGGAGGTTAAAGACAGTGGTAAGAGAATAAAATAAAAATAAATTCCTTTGTGCTTTAAAGAAAAAAAAAATAGTTATGGGGTTTTGATAAAATAGTTTAAGTATGAGGTTCTTAAAAGAAGTAATCTAAAGAAGTCAATAATATCATTATTTATAACATGTTTAATTTTATGCATTTTATGAGTTTTCTTTTTTTTATGATATCCATTGCGACTCAATTATTTAATGTTTCAAGTTTACGTTTTGCCAACATTCTGGAGTCCATAATTGATAAAAAAATAATATTTCTTACTTTAGTACATTAATAAAGTTTCTCAAAAAAGAAAATGTTTTATTATTTTCTACTTTCACTCTTTGCTACATTTCCTAATTACTTACTATAAATTTTTTATAGAATATTGAATTTTCTCAAATTAACTTACAGTTGGTACCTCTACTACTGGAATCAAAAATTTAGCTAAAATTAATATTTTAACTGATAATTCTGAATGTCTTACATTTTTGTATCTAAATGGAAAATAAACGACGTTACAGAGTTTCAAAAATATAATATTTTCCAAAAGTGCTTGAAAATGTTAAATTGACAATACTCCATCTTTACAATCGAGGAAGAAAAATCAGGCAACAAAAGCGTGTGAAAACGTAACAAATTCCCAATGCCTGGTAATTGGCAAAAGAAATGAAAATGCAATTTATTTATTCAAATATCAAGTGCCATATAATCAAGCAAATTTATATAAATATTGCCTGGTTATCTATTAGACACTTTCAACTAAAATAAAAATAATAATTAACGGATTGAGAAATATAGAATATCGGCCTTGGGTTTCAGATTCTTCAATAGTGGTAATAAAACGAATCATTCGGTTGTGACAGTCGTCACGTAAAAAATATTCTTGAACTCTAGATAAGAATTTGAGAGAGTTCAGTTACAAGACCATCAAAATTGATGAAACTGAAAAATATTTGAGAAATCTCCACAAATCACAAAATGCTGAAAATAACGTGCAACAGATTAGTAGATGTTTTTTTTTTTTTTTGTTGTGCGGAATGCTTGTTTGCGTTTCTGTGAAGATAGATACATATTCAGAAAATTGAAATTTTTTCCGTGTGTTCGTTTTCGTATACCATGCAGATTTTTCAACGAAGTAATATGCAAATTTACAAAATACTTGGTAATATGTCAATGAAGTCCTGCATTTAAATTTAAGTAAATTCTTTGAAGAAAATATTTGGATGAATTGTTATAAAGTTCATTATTATCTCTGTATAAATAAAAAAAATATATGCTATAATATATACGAGTGCGCAGTTAAAACATTTTTCCTTACAAATGCTATATTCGTTCCAAAATGATCAATTAGCACTGGTATACCCCAGTTAACTTCAAATGACCTCAGGAAGATAACATAATACATGAATAAAGAATCAATAAAAATATGTTATCCCCGAGGTTGCTGAAACTTCCTTCTACACACTCTGAAATTAACATCTAAAGGTGAAAATATAATCCGTGGTACTAAAAAATGAAAACACTAATTTATAAAAGTCAACTATGGTAACTTTTTTTGGCGGAAGAAATTTTTAGGATGCAATAAAGCATTTTCGGTTTAAAATTATCCCCACTTGAAAAAAAATATTAAGTACAATCTATAAACATGCATAAATTGCATCAAAAGCATGAGAATGAGAAAAAATAAGTTTATTGACTTTTCTCACTAAAATGCACTTACCTTCAAATTTTTTGTTTTTATTATCACCAGAGACAAATTTTTCTACTATAAAACCTTCACTGCAAAGCTGAAGTTTAGTTCTCTTCCTTTGAAACTTAACGAATCACCCTAATACCCATATCTATACCATATTGTTGCGATATCTCTTCACTACAATGTAGGGGCAATTTGAGAATACCGGACAAATCATGATGATATACTACCAATCTTTTACTAATGAGATATTTCATTCACCTTCAAGCAATAAAATACTCTAGTAAGTTGCTAAAACAAGAAGAAAAAATTTGCATCCCGCTCTCCATTTGCAAGAGTATACTAAAGTTTCAGCATAAACAGATGGAGAGAAGTAAAAATGGACCACAGTATTATTTACATGGATTACGGTTCTCCCCACCACCGTGCGCAGAAAAACTGGAAGAAATCAGTTGTTAAACGATCGTCTATTGAAGAAACAAAAAGGTTTAAGATTGCTGTGCAAAAAAGATTCAGAGTAGCCAAAATAAACCTGTTCTAACAGTTTCAATTTCAAAAGGATTTTAAATATTTTCCAGTTCACCTCCTTTGTTCTGAAAGTATAAATGTTCCAAACTCAATCAAATATTTGCGTACTTTGTGAAAATGGAAAATATATATGTAATATTTTTAATTTTTTAACTTTCTTAAATCATTTTAACAACACCTCATTTAATTACTTCTACTTCCAATCGTAATAATAAGAACACTACAACTTTCTTTTCGATAAGAACGTTTTTTTTCGGGAAATCCCCTTCTCTGGGTACTTAAACGTTCTGCGCGTAACGCTCTGCCTTTTTGATTCCCACATGTAGCCTGACAAAACCGCGGGCCGCCTCGCTCGTTACCTTTTCTATTCTGATTAATGGAACAACGTCAAATCTGAATACTTTACCCATGGAAGAAATATCTTCAATGACTGGAATAAAGAAGATTGACTAATAACGTCTTCTCCTTGACTCAGATATTCTACATTTCACTGTCCAGTAAAAGATGTTACATTATATAAGAAGCAATCGGACATTAGTTTTCACACCAATGAAATTCGCACACTATAAGTCTAGAAATAAGCAGCAAAACGATTATTATTAAAACTGTGCCGTAGCACAGGACTATATGGACAAGGTTGAATCAAGTAGAAGACGAATCTTCATCAAAATGCTCTAACAGTTGTGCATCCAACAAAGCCTTGTAAAGGTTTATACTACTTCCCACTACGAATTAAATTAAATCTGCCGAAATATTTGATTCAATACTTAAAATTCAAGACAAATAAAGGAAAAAATACATACCATGGAAAAAATTCCAGCACCCTCTATTAATATCACTCCAGCTGAATTACTAGTAAACAAAAAAAATGTCTGATATAATTTAACTAATACCAGTACGAAAAAAATCCTTACTGAAATAACCAACGTACGTCTTCAAGGATGAGAAGAAAGTGAAGATGCAAGAAAAACACTTTTCATTGAGTCATAAGAAATTTTGTGGAACTTGATACCCCCTGAAGAGCCTTCAATCCTGCTTGATGAGGATTGCGAAATTGTGCCATCATTAATCTACTACTACGCAGGATATCCATTTTAATTGTGGCAAAATTAATAATATCAAAACCGTTAGTCACAATTATAAACTTCCAGAAAAATAATCTAAATAACGAACAGGATTTATTTTATGTTTCTGATTCAATAAATAAACGAACTTCATTAAATTGTGTTCTGCAATTTTCCGGTCCTATTAATCATAATTAGTAAAATATTTTTCATGCGAAACATTTTGAAGAAGAAATGTTCCATTCATCTACATCTAAACCTGACCGAGTTATTATGCTTTTAATATCTCTAATTTAAACCGCCTGGAAGAAAATCCTCCAATCAGCTGACAGCGCTGTCCCGAAGTGGTCGTTGATGGGCTTAAATCTATGAAATTAAATTATTATTATTGTCAAAAATTATCTTTCGTTTGCTATCCAAATTTATTTTAATATTATTATGATTTTTTTGAAAATTTCTTAAAAATAATTTTCCTTTATTAGTTTTATCAACTGTCTCCAATAAAAATTCATAATTATAAATTTTAACAGAAAATTAATAAAATTCATAGAAATTAATTTATTAACTTAGCTAAAATGTATTATTTACATCAGTTTTTAATTAAAATTTAAATTTCATATAAGTATGTAGTATAAATTAAGTAATTTAAAGATAAATTTTCGTAACAATGAATAAGTAAATCTGTAAAAGACTGTGACCCGTAAAATAAATTAGCTGTAAAATTCATGAAGTTTGAAATCTTATTTAATTACAGGAATAAAATCTTTCAATAGAAAAATATATTATTTTTGTGAAACATAAAAGCTAGGGGCCAATAGTAAATTTAAATCATATTTATTTACAAACAACTAGCCTTTGTAATGAATATGGTTTAGTGTTGTGAGAAAATTAAAGTGAAATCTCCATGAACAGAAAATTCAATTTGAGAGATGTTCAGCAATATTACAGATTCAAAAGTATGTTCCTGCTGTAACTACATAAATCAGCAGCTCAACTAAACTTGCATGTTGGTAGAAATTTGCTTAATGTGATGAGAACTCCAACGCCGCTGGCAGCAAATCTCTGTCTCTTTTTGAAGAAGTGTCTTCTATATTTAAAGATTTTGCAAACGAGATTCTATGAATTATAATTGATAGAAGATGGCAGCAATCACATTAGTATCTGAAATTGAGACTGCAGACTCTTGAATTTTTACTGATATTAAATGTTAATCAGAAGTCAAAAAATCAAATGAATTAATTTTCATTCAAATTAATTAATTTTAGTATCATTAATTTTAATTAATTAACTTTATTTTTAATTTATTTTTTTTAGATTCAGATGTTTTACTCTCACTTACAGAAATTATAAATACTGTTTTTTTTTGTACGAATTAAATGGATAAAGCAGAAGAAAATTGCTATACGCATAAAATCTTAACAATACAACTATGCGGAACATGTGCAATTCTACCCAATAAGAGGAAGGAAATTCACCATGAACAACAGAGAGAATATGCGTCTCGCTTAGATGAACTAACCCGATATTGTTTTTAAGTACGATAATAAGCAGTGCGCTTGCTGTGAGATACAAAGCAATCAGTAAATAATATAGTCAGGCTGATCACTGCATTAGGCCTTCCCACTCTTGAGTCAGTGTCTGGAATAGACATTGAGGTTAATGAAGGTTAAGTTGCCCGAGCATGTACCATACATGGTCACTCAGGTTTTTGTATCCAGACGCCAACGGAAGAAGAAACCGGCCCAGCTGAAACGTGTACCATCCTATACTGTCATGAGACGAGTTAAACGTAAGAATTTAAAATGCCTCACCTCCATTCTCAGGCCAAATAAAAATAATCTATGGAAGTATTAATCTATAGAAATTATTTAATTAATTTTTAATTTATCTTTTTCATATTTTCCAAATAAACTAATTACGGATCAATTTGTAACATTTTTCAATATCAAAAGCTGGGTCACCTCATGTACAATCCGAGCCGTTTGAGCGCTTAAATAATCTCATTTCGCGCAATGACAACTGTCCGAACGTTACGAGATATTGGATACGTGATAGATTGTGTTTGTTTTCTTCAATATGGTGTTGGAGATGACCGAATTTTCCTGTCTTCCAGAAGTTTCTCCAAACCAATTCAAAAATTGTTTTTAATTAGATGAATAGAAAGATATTCGAACTTGTTAAAATGGTTACGTTGGCCGGATTTCAAAACGATTTCATCTAAACGTTTTTCATTGGTTTTTAATTCCCAGATTGAACAATAGGAAATTTAGAATGAAAATTGAATACTTATCACCAAAATTATAAAAAATATCTATAGATAGAATAGAAGAAGATTTACACATCCGAAAATGCAAGTAACTCTCCAGTTTTCCTGTTCTCTTAAATTTGAATCAAGCTGAAGAGATTAATGTAATTAAACTCACTGAAAATTAGGGGCTAGCGGGCCGCCAAACTTGTTATCTGATGAATAGATATAAAACTGATATGAGCCAAATTTATTTCCTCCATCTCATTCCTGACAAAAAACAAACTTCGACAGAGAAGATATATTAATACATTGTAGTCGCCTGTATTAAAAATAAATAACAGTAAATTTCATCATGAGAAATGACGAGCGGGATATTTAATTATTTGGAATATTCCAACTGAGAATAGTAGTCAAGCCCTTAAATTTTATCTTCTCATATTAGAATAAGTTTAATTAATCATTTTCTCAAACTGGAATGTTGATTCATTCATAGATATTCTGATTTTTCTTCCTCATTGAGATGTCGCAACCTCCAAACTATAACCAAAATTTTAGTTCCTGGGAGCACCTTTCCTGATATGCGCCCAAGCCCTGAAAGTCAAAACGCCGACGGTTATCAGATATATTAAGAAAAAGTTTGTGGAACTGAGTCCGGAAACGGTTTCATCAGATCAACACTATTTCCTGAGTTGCCCGAATAATCATACATCAGACTTCCAAATGGTGAAAAGAATGAGTAAAATGTTTTGCAAAACATTTAAGAGACATTAAGCCGTGGCAATTAATAGCCAAAGTATTTTCCTATAAGTGAGATAAATTTGATTCTTTTTATATTCTTGGAATACGTTCTAAGCTAAAAAAAAGTTCTATTATTGGAGTTTAATTTTACGGTTTTTTAAACGAAACAAACTACATATTTTTAATTTTTATAATTTTTGTTTCTAACTAATTACATTCTACTGTACATATATATCGAACTGTTGCATTTTATCGTCAAGTGGATGTGTGATGTTTTTAGTCATGATGAGGAACCAAAATTGCATATTGAAGTCATTTCGCATACCTTTTTCAACTTTGAGAGAAATCTGTCATAAGAAGTTAAAGACCGATTTTGATAAAATAAAATTTACTAAACTTAGGAAGTTGAAACATAATAGCAAATGCTACATACTATAAGGAGATCAAGAAAAATTCAAAGAAAATGACCATTCGACCTGGATACTTTTAAATATATCTCGTTTTGATTCTTTGTGTCTGTTTCAAAGGAAAAAAAAACATTCACTTTTCAATAAAATAACCTAGACTGTTTTTTCATTAATTCAATAAATCAATGATCATTTGAAAAACTAGATAGGAATTTTTTTGAAAAAATATTACATTCGAAAAATTGTGCATAAAAATTTTATTAAATATAGAACTCGCACTTCAAAGAAAACTATATTTCATTTTTTTAATGTTGAAATTCTAACGTTTTCAACAAAAATAAACCATAGAAACAGTCAATTATTGTAGAAAAATAATAACATTCTTTGTGTCCAAAATTTTTAAAAGAAATTAATTTTGAACCTAATTTCATAATTTTTTTACTAACTCAACTTAGTTAATAGCGAAAATCGTTCTCTTTTTGACTTCAAATCATATTGTTATCTAAAATTCATAAAAGGTTAATTAAATCAAGAGACAATTCAAAATACATAATAAAATCAAAAGTATACGGGCACTTTCGGATTTTTACATTTTTTTAGAATTTCTCCGGAAAGTCGAGACCAACTGCCTTTGAACTTTGACAATGCAAAGAATAAACACTAACCCTCCTGTTAAAGTAAAGATACGGCCACGAAGGCATTTTGGTGGTCTACCAGGAATTGATAAATAAAAAAAATCTGGGCTCACGCCGACCCACAGAAAGCTGATAATCATTTATTAATTTCATCAGTTATTTTCCTTAATATGTACATGCTTACATGCATATTTGTAAAAATATAAAGAATAATCTGCAAGATAGATAGGTTTTCTTTAAAAACCCCAAATTTTTCCGGATGTTTTCTACTTATAACATGTAGAGTTTTCGGCAAAATAATACGAAACTTAATGAACAAATGACTATACGACAAAAAAAGCATTGTGCAAAAATTTGGACTAAATACTTTAAATATTAGATGAATACGAGTGCCTGTAGTAAATATCTTTTACTGCGTATACACGAGTAATTTTTCTTTCACCATGTGAAAGTCAGATATTTAGGGCAATATACATAAAAATTCTAGTTTAATACTATTAAGATTTAGAAAGAAATCGTGATTGTAGTTGACAGAATTTCTTCTTCTCTCTAAGAAAAATAATATGATGAGGGTTTTTCACAAATTGATATATTTTTAACTTACTAAGTAAATAAATTCATGCTAATGATAATAATATTTTTTATTTAAATTTTAGATCACTGGCTAAAATATTTGGACATTTTCAGATGACATTTGTTTTGAGATAGTGGTTGGCAATTTAATAATTATTTTACATTTTTGAAATTTTTTTCGAGTTATTTATTATATAAGTTATTCTGAAAAATACGATTAGGAGAAACATATATACATTTGGAAAGTTTTTATTACACTTTCGAGTGTGAATACATCTGCATCATCAGTCAGTGGTGAATTCACGATTTTGGTCTGGGAGCGGCTGAGGTCATAACGATTTTGTACTGTCGTGACATCATGGCACATTTAAATCAAAATACTTTAACTTTACTTACTTGTGAATAAGAATCACAAAGAACACTACAATACTTTCGACAATTTTATAAAAACACAATGAAATAACAAGCCAAAAAATATTTTCGACTGCTCCAAGGCATCAAGTACGAGTGGAATGACTACAAAAAAGGGAACATTTCGAGCCTGTCAAGCCAGAAAGCAATGTCGACACGTTTCATTTCTTAAAAATGAGATAAGAACAAACAGGTGCAGTGATTTGAAAAAAATCAAGAATTTTTGTTTAGCTCTTGGAGGGGCTGCAAACCCATATCACTCTCTAGATTCGCCACGGTCATCAGTATCTTTTTATGGTCCTATCTAGGACATATGTCCTTTTTAAGAGTGATTATTGTCTTTCGTATTATTTTGTGTTTTGTTCCTTACATGTATTTCTGAAGGTTCTACTTAAAAATTCATAGTTTGAAAAATTTGTTCGTAATTATATAGCCAGCTTATTAGCCTGTCTCTTGCTAAAGTTAATATCAGAACTGTTCTTTTAATAAGCAAGCATTAAACAGAATAATTAAATTACTCATCGCTGGGTAAAAGCCATTTTAGCGGAATTATGTAAAATTAAAGATATTTTCATCAACTGTAGTGAAAACACAATTAACAATTACAAGTCGTTAAGTCGAATCTTATGTATCCAAAATTTCGTATAATCCTAGCATCTTTTTCTAATTTTTCGAAAACTTTTAATGAAAATTAAAGGAATAATAACAATTACGATTCAGAAAATCAGCTCACATTTAATCATACCTTCAAAGAAAGAAATGAATTCGGATTTTAGAATAAACAAAGCTCTTCAATTAGAAAAAAACAAAATCTGCTAACTTTTGACGCAAGGAACCAACCCTGCTGATGATGAGAAGTTGCGCCAGTGCCGAATAAACATCACGTCGGTTGGTACAACGTTACCAAGCTGTTCCACGTAGCTTAGCGCAAGTTCAAGTCCACTAGCAGCATCTGCGTATTCTACAAGATCTGTCGAGAGGTCTTTTGCTTCACTTTCCTCGAGATTATCCTGATCTTGATTCTTTTCCTTGGAAACAAAGTCATGTAGAAACAGTGTTACTGTACGTCAAAAAGAATTTCTTCATTCACGGGACAAGCATTTCAACACAATCCGCAGTTCGACGTCGATAGGGACACGCATATAAAACCAGTGGAAGCGAACACCGACTGAATTTGCATTGCCTAATCTTTCTACAATAGCAAGGTGCAGAGATTAAGAACACTGAGTTCAACCTCTACGATAACACACTGGACAGTCGATGTTTCAGACTACATTTGTAATTACCAGCCCGGATATATACATCCAGGCCTTAAATAAAATGGCAAGAATTGTGCTTTCAATCGCGATGTCTTATAAAATAAAAAAATTATATAAAAAGTTATTCTGTAAAAATAGTGGTATTATTCTATGTATGTCTACATATAAATTTAGAAATACCATTTCACGTGCGCTTGTATTAATCTTGATTTTCGGTATATATTTCGAGCAGTATGTATCGCCATTCGAAAGCGAAAATTCACAAAACTTTAGCCATACTTTTCTTCATTTATTCTCCATTAAACAGTGAACTTACATACCAGTCTCAGAAGTTCCGTTAGAAGAAAAGAACGGCACCTTCTAGTGGCAAAGCGCCTAATTTCATATTATATGAAGATTACAATTTTTATTTATTAATTATTATAGTAATATTAAGATACAGTCGAGGAAAAAATTCCATCTGGGATTATTCCGCTATCGTTCATAGTACATTTAATTTATAAAAGTCATTTAGAGGCAATAAAGACATCTAGTTTAATGAAGTATTTTTCCGTCTAAAAATTTCATAAGAGGTTATCTACATATGTTAAGATGCAATATTTTTAAAATTTACATTGTCAAAACCCTTTTATAATTTCATTAACAAAATCTTTCTGAAAAAATCATCCTGCATATGAATTTTGGTTAGTATAGACTTCATGACATATTTGGCATTTTGTGTTTCCGACGTATGAAGACAGTTTAACTCTCTGCTGTTCTCTGGACGTCGAGTCGGAAAAGTATTTTATTTAATGTGACATATTAAAAGCATCCTTAAAGTTAAATCAAACAACTTAGTAAACTGCAGTTTTAACATGTTGCGATATATTAGTAAATAATAGATGACAAAAGTTTGTTAACAAAATCTGAAATATTTTTGACAAAATTCAATTGTATACTTCTCATTAGAATCGCAGACTTTTGTCTAAGCTGCACTGGAATTGCTAGTATGTTTAAAGCATTAAAATTTAAAGCAAAATAAAATTGCTCATTTATTATTTTAACGAAATGCTAACATTAATGTTAAGATTAATACGTTGATGACAAAATTTATTACAATTTTCCCTTCTTGCACTTTATTTCTGTGTTTCTTTATTAGTGTATTGTAGTTCTTTTATCATTGCTTCATATTCGTTTATCAATGATCTTAATGAAATTCTACACCTTTTTATTTTAGAGGAATATAAACGAAGAGATATAACATTTCATAACCTTTTAAATGTATAACATTCGTCTTCCAGGCTTTGCTGTCAAATTGGTATTAATAGTAAATCCTTGTAAATACGTGGGATTTCGTAATAGGAAGCCAAAGATGCAGGATGTTTCCTCTAGATGGTTTCACCATAGTTAAAGACACGATTTTAAAGAAGACCCACCCTTTGGAACCCAAGCTCTGGTATTCATGGAAAGAGGAATTGTAAAAAACTGGAAACAAGGGATTATAAATCTTGTATATTTTACAGATACATGAATGTGTTATTTTAATTCTCAAATAATACATATATGAATAATATAGAATCTAATTCGTGAAACATAAATTTTACCTATAAACCTATAACTTTAAAAAAATCTTGGTTAATTTTCAGATTTTAGGTTATCATTTCACTTCCTTTTCTGAAGATTATTGTTTGTCGGAGTTGATCCATGAAGCCATTGATAATTTACAGTCTTGTGAATCAGAAGCAGTTTCTATTGTTTGTGACGAAGATCAGTAACTTTTTATCATCTTTCAATAATTATATTTTAATAAAAATTTATAGTAACCTACTGTCTTATTGAAAAATACACTGAATGAATTAAGAATCTCTCAGTCTAACTACTTTACTAATTTCTTATTACCAAATAGTATAAGTATTTCAGGACATTGATTCTATGTTTTCTTTCCCTGCTCTGTAATAACTTTAATCATGTGGTCATCATATTTGCAGTTGCTTCATAATATCTGTTTCAAAACATTCCCTATTAGCTATTTGAGCATATACTAATGACTTTTAAAAATGATTCTTTGGGTTTTTTGTATATTTAATGTTGATATTCTTCTAGTATATATAATTTTAAATTTTGCTCAATTTATAACTCAATTGAATTTTTAAGATTAAGATTTGATTTAATTCCATAACAAATAATGCATTAAAAGAGACCATATAAAGTAATTTTAGCTAAGTAGGAAGTTAAGAAATTGCTAATCAGTGAATTTCTTTTAAATTATTATTTATGGATTAATAACTATTAAAGTGACTTATTATTCATATTAATTAATAATGAGAATTGAGTGAAAATTTTTATAAAAAAACGAATTGATCCGATTCAAATTGTTTATTCCCTTTAGGTGCTAAGTCACTCGGTTGCTGCTGCATTAAATTTATATGTCAAAGCAGCAAATATAGACAATAAAGCTTCCGAGACTTCTGAATTTGAAAACCTTGGATAGAAAAGTGGCACATTCGTTCAAGTAAAACAGACAGGGAAATTTATGCAGCTTGCAAGAATGGCTGGTTAATAACTCTGAACACATTCATAGGAATTTCTGAAGTTCTGTTAAAGAAAATTAAATTCATTCTCACTAGTCGATTTAGCCAAGATGCCTTGGTGAACACATTTTCAACTCTAAGACGATGTGGAGGGTTTAGAGACAATCCAGATTCATACGAATTTCGCCACACAATTCAAAAAGTTATTATCTCTATATTTTTAAAACTTTCCAGAGGCAAAAATTGTCAGGACGTTGAGGCGTATAGCGTCATTGATTTCACGTGTTTCAATAAGAAAGAGTTATTAGACAATGTAAGCTCTGGATATTTTGCTAAAAATATTTCTTATTGAATGAATGTATCAAATGTCAAAAGTTAATGGTAGATGAGGTTAAAATCTTAGACAATCGTACAGTTCTTTTGGGTTTTGAAGAATATGATATAAATAAATATGGTTTAAAATGGCCAAAAAATAATTTGTTTCGATATTTTGTCATTTTACATGAACGTTTTTCATCTAATTTAAATTTATTTTTCCACAAAAATAACATAAACAAAAAATTCAACGCTGTTTTAAGAAAAGTTAATTTAGAGTTTTTTAATGATCATATGGAGCACAAAGAGGAAGCACATTTTTTTTATTTCCTCTTTTGTTAGAATGATGATTAGACTTAAAATTAAAATGAAGAACAATGATCTCATACACGAAACAAAATCTAGAGAGAAGTTAAAATATGTTTCTAATTTGTAATTACTTATTTTTTAAGATTTTATTATATTTTAGCTTGCAAATGTATTTGATAAAAACATTCTGTATGTTGTTAAATGAAAAATTATTACTTCTTAATAGAATATTTACCAATGCTGGGCATAATGAGCTAAGTGCGTCGGGAGATTGAACTCCTGGTAAGGCCACCCTAGACGCGAAGGTCATTCCATTCAGCTCTTGGTTTTTCTTGTATCATTCTCTTGCATTCAATATTTTTAAACTATATATAATAAATTACTGATTTGTAGGCAGTATTTGTTGGAAATGTCATGTATCTGCAATGTTTTGTAACTTATTATGCTTGTTCAATAAAATGTGATATTATTTTTAATATTTCGCTTTTATTTTAACAACTTGTTTCCATACCAAATAAAGGAATTTAATTTGTTTTGAAGATTTGTTAAATTCTGAATTGTTGGTTAAATTCTGAAAATTAACTCCACAAATTAAATGTTTACACGAAAATTACATTCTATCCATTTTCGCATATTGAATAAGAATAAATGGGCATTTCTTAAAAATTAATTTATTGTTGAAGTTTTAATATAATCTGAAAGAGATAGCATAATAATAACCTAATCAAAAATTGATTTATCGCATAGTTAAAAAAATTAAAGTTGAATTTTCTATATGGAAATAACATTATATCAATTTTATTCATCTTGAATAAGAATGAATGTGAATTTCTCAAAAATTCATTTATTGTTGAAGTTTATGAATATTCTTAAAGATACAGCGTAATATTAATTGAAGCAACAAGAATTGATTTCCTGCTATTTTAAAAAATCGAATGAATTTTCTGTATGGAAATAACATCAATTTTGGTATCTCGAACAAAAATTAATGTAAATTTATTAAATATCAATTTATTTTTGAAGTTTTAATGTATTCTGAAAGAGACAGTATATTAACTTATGCAACAAAAATTAATTTCCTGTAGTAATAAAAATATGATCAGAAAGAACTTTCCCGAAGAACAATAAATGTAATTTAATAATTTGAAAGACACTTATGCATTATTATACATTCACATTTTTTAAATTATTAGAACTGTACAAGAGAGGAATGAATTTTTTTATTAATGTTCCGTATTTATTTTTAATTTCTGTATTAAAGAATAGGTCAGTAAAGTGACAAAAACGTTAGTTTAAAATTAGATGATTTATGCTGTAAAATTAACACTGTATCAAAATAAATTAGTTATTCTTAAATTTAATAATCGTCGAAAAGCGGGATAAAATTACAATAAATACTTTATAATTGCTTACAACTTTGTCATGAGGATAAGGATTGGTTTCGTTTCCATTGCCGAAGCAGTGAGGTGACGCTGACGTATTCTGGTTAGTTCCCCATTTGGCGGTAGGTGGCGTACTGTCTATGTGAAGTTGAAAAGAAATTGCCATTAGGAACTATGGGAGTGAGACCTCTGATTCTTCTTCTCTGTGATTGCACCACTTT
Organism: Araneus ventricosus; assembly: GCA_013235015.1. Lineage (NCBI taxonomy): Eukaryota > Metazoa > Arthropoda > Arachnida > Araneae > Araneidae > Araneus > Araneus ventricosus. The sequence goes on along the minus strand of BGPR01008338.1, from coordinate 19,179 downwards.
AATTTTTAAAACTTTTATAATATATACAAATTTTTAAAACTTTTGTACATTTAAGTTTGAAAAATAAAGTGGTGAAATGATTTTATTTTTAATGAAAATATTTTCGAAATGTAAGACGCCCTCTTAAGTGCATCATTCTATAGCAAAAATTGAAAATTTAACGTAACTTCAAATCTTCTGCTACGAATATGCTGAAATTTTGCATAGCCTTGTCAAATGGCCATCTGCTTCAATTACTGTTAAAATTTGTAAGTATTGCTAATCAAAAATTTTGTAGTATCAGTTTTTATAAAATATTTCAGGTACTCAAAATTATTTTAAAATAAAAAGTAAAAATGTAAAACGTGCAGAATAATTCATTCTGCAACATAAAAAAAATTCTAGGTAAATAGTTGCTTTATTTCTCAAGATATTAATAAAAATTCAAAATTTTACTCTAACTTTGCACATTTAAATGTAGGAACCCGAAATTTCATTTGCTTAACATTCCAAAACTAAAAATGCTGGGATGATGACACTTGGTTTTCCAGCATAAATTGTTATGTATATTCGAAATGTTTTTAAAAGTATGTTTTTCCTTTGTAATCTTTGAAGTTAGTGCAATTATAAATATCTAGACAACCCCTTTTGAACATTTTAGACATGGAATCTATTAGTAGACGTTATTTCCTGAAAATCTGCACCTTTTGTTTTAAGATAAAATGATTAGCGGCGGAATGATGCGGGGTGGATCAATTTTTTTCCGTGAATGTACAGTGCGTCCGAAGAAGTTACTTTAAAGGGTGGATAAACACATAGGTTTTCATCATTCATCCAAAATGAATGACTATTCTGATTTACCAGCCCGTATATAAAATGCAGGCTTTAAATAACAGAAACTCTGACAGTTAAAAAAATGGATAGAGGTTTTTATTTTAAATTCATTAAATAGAAAATGATGGCATTAAAATAGTGGTGAAATGTTTATTAACACGTTATTCTGATATAAATATTTGTTTTGAAATGTATAAACTATTTTTCTAAAATGATTTCTGATATGAATGATTTTAAATCAAATCTGTTGAATCAATACTTACTAAGTTATTCCGTAAGAATATTGACAGTCTTTCGAATAAGCATCATACCGATGTTATCTCTAGAATGGAACACGTCATTTTTACAAGGGCCTGTAGGGACACAAGCGCAAAGGGCGACTACTAGAGACGGTCTCTCTTTAAGTTACTTTATTAAAAGTAAAGGATCCACCGGATAAAATGTGCAACACAAGTGTACTGCCATACACATTCATAACGCATATATACATACATTAACATCGTAGTTGCGTTTGCAACATTCATAGCGTTGGTGAATATATTTATATCCAAATCAAGAATAGATTTTGTTTCAAAATATTTGTTTCTGATATTTTTGATTTTGCTCATTTCTTTAGGAAGTTTAACGTCTGCTGAATCTTAATTAGGCATTTAAGATTACAGGGTCATTATTACTAGGCTAGCGATTACAACTCGTTCAATGAATTTGAGGTAGGAATTAATGCCGTTCTGACAGGGCTAAATATTTTCCTTAATAGTGTCCATGTTTTCTGACATATTGCTTGAAATCAAACACAGAGATCAGAATAAAGTGGAATTTTATTTATCTAGTTAACTTGTAGTAGCAGGTGATTTCGCCGGTCCTCCACATATTTGTAGAGCGTTAATAATGTTGCGATGTGGTTGATGAGATTCGGTTGGATAGCTAAAACTTTACAAAATGGAATCTTCTGAAAGTCGTTGACTTACATGAAAAATACCCAAGAAGGAAAATTTCTTCTTCTACAGATAACATTCTACTAATATAATTTAAGGAAAAAATCACATCATTGCAGAATCATTTATTTCTAGGAATTAGGATGCAAGGTGACTCGTCATAACTGGAATTGATGGCATAATGCAAGATTCCGATTATAATGATGCGAGGGAAGGTATTCCTTCCATTACAGCCAGAAGGGACGGATGTTTAGAGCAGAATACATTACAAAATACTAATAAAAGAAAACGTGATTTAAACACAGTCGCGATGTCTGGCAGTGATGCTATACTATTTACAGAATCACCTCCAGACATCGCAGTGCAATCATTGCAGATATGTAAAATCACAGAATAATAATTTAATGTTTATTTTAAATAGATCAAAATAATAGAATAGAGCATACGGAACATGAACGTTCGGAGATAACATTCAAGACACAAAAAATGAATTCTGGGCTAAAACACAGTTACAGTTATATCTGTGTATTTTGTTAGCAAAATTTAGATTTAAAACAAATATTCAGAACTATGCTGAAGTACGTTGCCTCGACTTGGGATCTCGAAATTAAAACCAACAGGATGAACTGCAGATCATAAGAAACGAACTCCTTCGAATCATAAAAAGTGCACCTTGGGACTTTCGGACTTCAGTTATTCCTATAGATTTAGAAATAGATGGAACAGGAAAGCAAGATCCTAAATTATACCGACAATGAGAATTGCGCAAATATGAGAGCCTTATTTGTTTTTAGCAAGTGTTGTCGCATTTTAAGCATTTTAGGCAGGAAGATAACAGAAAAACACTCAGGAAAATAATAGAGAATAAGAAAGAACTCATCGGCAGTTTTCTAACAGGTTACGTAATTTTGAACCATGATGAAATGAAGGATAGGATCCATCAGCTTTCACTTCACAGCATTTGAAGGACGTTTGGCCTTCGATCACGTGGCCGACCTCCGTCGTACGTGGCACATATTTGATAAAATAGGGTTTTGAACCATGTACCCACCGAATAATTAGGCCAAAGTGGCCCTAAGATTGGCAATGAAACTAACTGTCCCTATATATACCTTGTATGACTTCCAACCCCTATTTTAATGTAACACAGAAATAAATAAACGTTTTGGTTAATATAAACAATGTTAGATCTATAAGACAAATACTTTTATAAACAAATAATCGAAATTTTTCATTTTGTCTTTATATTCTTTTAACATGCACGACTCAACATGTAGTCTCTTCTCTGTAGTCTTAATCTCTTCTCTAGCCAGATGGTCTGCAAGATTTCAATGATATTTTCTCTAGGAGAGCAGCAAGGATAATAGCTTTGTTGATAAATACCGAATGTTTGTAAGAGGCACTGTCTTAAGGGGTGTTATCTAATCCAGCAAGGTTAATGTTCCGTCTTAAATTGGTCTGTGGGCAGGACAGGCAGTGATTTCTTTCAGCATTTAAGGATAATTAGTTAAATGACTGTACATTCGACATTTTTACTTTCTCGCACATAAATATACAAATAATAGGCATGTTAATTGTTAAACTATTTGACAACGAGATTTTGATGAATTTTCTGCTGTCAGCCGGTCCCTAGAAAAAATGGAATTATGATGGTCTATGTGTGAACACGATAACTCGAAAACGCAACAGGCTAGAAGGCGAAGTTTGATATGCTATCTTTACACTTACATTATAAGGTTATATTTATTTCTTTATTACCCATACCGATGTAATTAACCATAAGGTATGGAGTGTTTAGTGGTCGGCGGGGAAGAGTACAAAGAAAGAGTGTAAAATTGTGTAAACATTAAAATATTCAAATAAATACAGAATAAATATGCAATACTCAAAAATAATAATATGTTAAAGGGGAGGTATAAAAAGTTTTTAAACTTCTAGTTAAGTTTATCTGACTCCAACTTAATTATTTAATATCGTAGCCCAAATCACGTGTCGTTACACTTAAATGAAGACACAGCTTTGTTGCTTAAATCTGTATTGACGGCTATATACATTATGTACAACATACACTGCCTCAAAATCATATTGTCAGTACATTCAACATATTAAGTCGTATGAACATTATAGAATTTTCGTTTGTTCTGGATATCGTCCAATGGCGATCAACGTCAGGAAAAACAATACAAGAGCTCGTGTCGATGTTTTCCGTCGCTCGAGACATCGTAGGCAGCTATGGTGGCTTCACGCAAGCCGGCCGAGAAGAGGTCTCATCTTGGAAGGCAACAGCACCGCCATCTGTTGAGGATCCCTGGAAGGAAAGCGCTGGAAGATAGGAACCCTTTTAAAAGAGACGCTGAAATGTAATAAATTAAATTGGCATATATTCATACAAAACGAAATACAGTTGCACCAAATACAGACAACTCTTGGGAGAACAAAAAAAACCTTTAAGTATAACTGAACTTATATAAAAATGAGAATTTAAAAACTAAGTGAATATTTATTTAAAAAGATTTTTTCTCCGAAAGAATGGGTCCCTAAAAAAGTCTAAACCGCCATAAAAAACCCTTAAAATTTTTAATCTGCAGTTTCAGAATTGGAGTTCTGTCTTGACATTTGAATTACATAATAAAGTAGAATATAGGTTTCTATTAAATATGCACTAAATCTGTCTCTTCGTTCGTTCGTTAACAAGCGAGAAAAGTTCGTTGCACAAATAAAAAATACTAGAAATTATAGAAATATCCACAAGCAACAGCAACTGAAGAAATTAAGAAGCAAAATAGAACCGTTACATGTTTACCCTTCGCTAGATATACTCTGCACAAAACAGAGTGTACAATAATTATAATGAGTGTCGAGAAAATAAGAAGCAAACAAACAAGAAAAGCCCTCTTGGAAGAGCTTAACCTAGAAGGCAATTATTTTTCTTTCTAGCAAGAAAATTAAGAAATATATCGGAATTCTTCCAATTTTAAATTCCTCAAGCTTAGTTCACTCTAATTCAGAGAAGGCATATGTTCATCCCAAGACATTTCAAAAATTTCTGAATCTTCTGTTGATGAGCAGATAAATATAGAATAGGAAGAGTGCAGAACCGCATAAATTGCAACAGTCAAGATCCTACACCACTTCATCTCACATTATTGCAATTGTCACGAAAGTGAGCAACTCGGTATCAGATAAAATTCTAAATATTGCAGTAAAAATATCAGAAGGAAAATTTATTTTACAGTTATAGAAGGAATCTTACTTTATGGAGCACTAGCATGGGCAAAAAATCAGATCTCAAGGAAACAAAGGCTTCTCTATTTAATATAGAGAAAATTCATTCTAAACAACACTGGAGCGTATTCCACCACCCCAACAGCAGCTGTGCAAGTGGTTGAAGGCATTACTACCCTTCATATCAAAGCTCAATTGGAGTTCATACTTGTTAGAGTAGGTCGCCTTCGCAAGATGGTAGGCTCAAGCATGTTATATCAGGATTTTCAACAGCCATATCCTCCTATTGCAATTCATCCAGCTCATTTTGATTTAGAGGTTAGGGTCTCAATATTCCGTTACTCTCATCACCCAGCTGAGGTTATTTACACAGACGGCTCACACTTAGAAACTAATTAAAATCAGCAACAATCAATCTCCAGCAATGTTTCTTGATTTATGCTTAGACTATCAGAACGACTTAAAAATTGACATTCCCGACAAGAGAAACGAATTCAAATTTCACGTTAATAAATTTATTTTTTGGAACTCTAATATCTCATATAAAATCTACAAAAATACAATTGCCAATCAACTTAAAAGAATCAACAAAATATGAAATAACACTACTTTTGACAAAAAGCAAATCATGCGGAACTAAAACATAGCAACCATAATCATGCAGCTATCAATTGCAATTTGCGGAGGAGCAGCATCTTGCATATAAAATGTACTATCCCCACAGCCGCGCTGTTGCAGTGCTGGAATGAGCTGGTTGCGCAAAAGAGATTCAAAAAGTGTCCCTTTGACTGTACAGGTTACAGGACCTGAAGGACCAATCTCTTCGAAAAAGAAAGGGCCAACGATAAAATTTGTACTACACCCGCACCACACAGTGACCTTTTGTGATTAAAGCGGCAATGGTTGCATTTGGAACGGATTCTCTCTTGCCCATATTCTGCAATTTTGATTATTGACAGAACCTTGGAGATGGGGTTTCGTCTATCCACAAAATGTCCCATGGTCATGCAGTGTGCACTTCCATTCCAGCAAGAAATTGCTGGACGAAAGCTTCTCGTTCTGGCAGGTAAGCAGAAACCAACTCCTCAACATGCGTAATTTTGAATGGATAGCATTGCAGGATGTTTCGTAAAATTTTACGAACTGTGCTGACAGGCATGTCTTGAGTTCGTGAAAGTGCACTGCACGTTCCCAAAGCACTGCTTGACGCTTCCAGCTATGCTCTAGCCACATCATCCACTGACGTCGAAGCATTTGCTTTCCTTCCTCTGCCGCATTTCACGCCAAATGAACCCTGCTCTTCGAAATCAATCATCTTCTTCAAATATAATGCAGTGATCGGACCAGAGCCGCTTCTTAAATCCATTAATGTACGGAATTACTTCAATGCATTTGCCGCACAGTCACCGTTCTTGTTAAAAAGCTTCGCAAGCACTGACCGATCCTTCAATGATAGAGTCATAACTACCTTCTCAGACGCAGAATAACAGGAACTGCATGTTCCCCGCCTTTTTTATCAGAAGTGTAATGTGCGGTGCGCATGTCACGTCTTTTAATTAGCATCTTAAAATTAGCATATCTTTTTAAGCAATTGTTTTTTAGCATCTTATCACGAGTACAGCGCCTCTATCGGTCATGTTTTGAACTATTTTTTTTTATTCCGCAAAATAAATTCCCATTGCTTCACGTATACTTAGATGAAATATCAGGTCATTCTGACCAGTGATTCCTTTTTTACAGCCTTTTGAGAGTGCAACTTAAATTATAATCACCCTGTATGTCAGTAATTAGTAAAGCGTACTGTAAAAATAATAATAAAAAAATATTGTTTTAAAAAGCAAAAAACGAGTGAAGACTCTTGATCTTCCCCGGACTTCGACTTTTGACTATCGTTCCGCTGGCCACTAATACGCTGTCTATGGCGCACAAGCGGGCCGCGGCCCGTAGGTTGGGAACCACTGATCTATGTACTTTATTTTTAAGCTTGATGATAGAAAAAATATTTTTAAAAATCTCAAGCTTAATTTTAAAACCTCGCGTTAGGAATAAAACCTCGCATTTTCGGTAAAAATCAGGATTTTACAAATATACTATATATTTAACTAAATCTAATAAATGAAATAACCATTACGTATTATTTATACTCGCAATCCTAAATAGCAAATAAGTTTTCTTATTCCAGATATTCTGACTAATAATCGGTGGATTCAACATTCAATTTCAAATTCAGTGTCCAATTCCTTTTAAGATTTCGACTTACTATATCTAACTAATTCAACAGCAACACTTTCTTTATTTTCTTTGTTAATGGTTTCTTATTTAATGGATTTTCAGCTAAAAGCTTTTCTAATCAAATAATATATGCAAAACAAATAATATGGTAAAAACTCTGACAGATATGATCTATCCGTTGTGCAGTCAACCGTTCTTTTCTAATTATTAGTCTGGTAGCGATTCAAATCTGACGGTATTTTGTCACACAAGGAAGTTCGACCGACTATCACTGTGACGAACGGAAAGACGTTTTCACGTCAATAATCTGGAGAAAAATACACCAGCACATCCTACAAATATCATCCGAGCTAACCTATTTAACCCTCTCACACCGAGCAAGGCGGTACCGGGCTGTCTAAATTAACAGCGTCGAAGGCCGGTCTGAGGCGGTTGGCTTCTTTTGAGGGGAGGCGAGGTTATGAGATAGCTTTCTATTACTCGGATAAATGTTCTCGAGTTTTCGACGGTTTTAGGAATTGTTTCGGTTTCTTTTGAATTATTATCTTGTCCACTGTAAAGTTTTTAGATCTCTCGTGGGCTTCTGCGCAGCCTTTGTAATGCGTATTGTCTCTCGATTATTTTTGTAACTGTTTGGTTTTAAATGCTATTGATTTTAATTTGGTTATCTTTTGCATGTGTTTTGTGTTTTTAATGTTTAGTTTTTTATGTCTTTGTTCTTTGAGTTTTTGCGTTTTGTGTTTCTGCTATTAATCTTTTTGTGTTTTTAATGTTAAGTATTTTGTGTTTTTGCCCTTTGGGGTTTTGCGTTTCGTGTCTTTGCTCTTAATCTTTTGTGTCTTGTGTTTTTAATGTTAAGCTTTTTGTGTCTTATTCCTTCGCCTTTTGTTTTTTTGCTCTTTTTCTTTTTGTGATTTGTGTTTTTGCTCTTTTTTTTAGTTCAATGTTGTAAGCGATGATTTTTAAATTGTTCTGCTCACCCCTTGGGGTTCTTTGTAAACTCTTTTTTAATGCAGTTCATTTCTTTTGTTTTATGTTTCCCCTCCCGCCTGTGGAAGACCTTACACCCTCTTGGGTAGGCTGGGCTGGAGCGGGTTGTAAATTTATAAGCGCGATAGGCGATCCAATTATCCTTGTCAACTACAGTCCATTTCCATGTGCCTTAAGGGAAGATCATTGCAAGGGTTGGGATAAATGACAACCCGGGTTAGGAGAGTCCTATTCAAGTTGCTTCCTTTAAAAAATTCACTGTTTTAATGGGCTAAACGAAAAAATCGCCTCAGGATTAAAGAGTTAAAATCCAGTTGAGTTCTTTGAATAACTGTAACTACTACGAGAAATAAAACACAAAACGAGAAGGACGACCTTCAAAGAGATGGAAAAAAGAACTGATGACGAAACCTTTCATTTCCTCACAAGGAATTGTAGGAAACTGGATCTCTCCCCCCCCCCTGAAAGCTCTCGAATCCTGCCTGAACAAAATTACGAAATTGTGCCATCATTAACTTACCGATGTACCTAATCTTGGCCCGATAGCTAATTCCCAAGCCGTTAGAGATGGGCATTACGCTTCCAGGTTAGGTTAGGTTATTTTTACGTTCCGTTTTGAAGCAACACGGGGACTATGTAGGAACGCACCTTGTAATTTTGAACCACGATCAGAGGACGAGTACGAAACCTGAGCTGTCACCCCCTCTCCAAAATTCTGCGCCACACCAGCGGGAGGATGTTTGGACACTACGTATGATTTAGCGGACAACAGGCCCGTACACAGCGGATCGGGTTTCAAACCTGAGACCCTCTGGCCTTTACGCTTCCAGGAAAATGCTCAAAATTACGTAAAAACTATATTTATTGTAAGTTCATTCAAATATGCAAAATACACCGATTAATATTTATCATTGTTCAATTTTAATATTGTTTTAGATGAATGCTAGAAATTATATTTTGCTTTTTAAAATAGCCATACTGAATGCATCCCGCATTTCTAGATAACGTTAAGGAATCATAGCTGAAGTTTTCAATTTAAAAAAAATGCACATCGTTTTCAAATTTTTGAGTACATAGTACCACTTTTCTATTCATATCGTTATTTGTCAATTTTTTATTTCTTTGAAAAAAGCTCGAATTATATTTACATGCAATAAATAATTATTGAACCAGCCTTATAACCTTTTAGCTTTCAGAGCAAGACGCGCATAATAGATTTAGCCCATATGAAGTAAATAAAAATCTACATTTGTGTTTATTCGTGAAATTTAACGCAAAGTAACTCCAAGACACACAGAAGCCTGAACGACTTTTGTCATCAGTGTAGCCCCGGAAATACAGTTTTTCATACTCTAAAATTTATCTTTATAAATAATTAAAGCTTAATTTAAATAATTAGTTTTTATAAATTGCCATTTTCTATTTTTTTAATAAAAGAAGAATTATCTTTAGATACAACATGCAATAAATAATTAATCAATTCATATTGTAAATTTTCCTTTTAGTTTTGAAAGAAAGACGCACATAATAGATTTAGCCCACATGAAGCCAGAAAAAAATCTACATTTGTTTATTCGTGAAATTTAACGAAGAGTAACTCCAAGGCACATGGAAACATCAAATACCTTAGTCATCAGTGAAGCATCGGAAATACAGTCTTGCTCATACTCTCAAATTCATCTATCTTGAACTGCACAGTGGAACCTCACATAACGAGCACTTATTATAGCGAGTAACTCAGCAAAATAAATTGGAAAAAATGCTCCGCATAACGCATTTCGTACAATGAGTGGCGAAAAAGAGAGGAAGTCTCGGATTCTGTGCTTAAATCGGTCCCTGAAATAGCAATCTTTACGCTAGCATCTTAGTGTCGCTTACGATCACTTGCGTTGAGACATACTATTTGGGATATTTTTGTGCAAAGTTTCATAAGATAACCTTTTCAAAAGTTACCCGAAAAAATGCCCGCAAGAGCAGAGTCAGAAGAGAAGAGGAATAATAGTAGAAATGCAACATAAACCGACATCGAGGTGTGAGCGTGGCTGATCAAGTACGCACTTACAATCAGTCTAAATCAAAGATTTGCACTATCCTCAAAAACAAGGACATGATTGTTGTATTGTGTACTATAAGAGATATTTTTCTCCTTTTTCGTTTCCTTGGTGCAAGATTGTCGCTTCCACAAGTGCCTACGTGCAGGAAGACAGAGTTAGGGGTCATTTTCTCCCTCATTACGAGTGGTTAGGGTATGAGGTCACTCTAAAATAGCGCCTGGCAACAAGTGTAACCAATCAGGCGTTATTTTTCTATGACGCAAGGCTACGATGTGGAGAGGGGTGAAATCCCTTCACTTGAAGACAAAATTTAATCAGATGCGCTGCTGGATGATATTGAAGAAGGAAAAAATGGTGCCCATACTGCTTGGGGACTGTTAGAATTTCTGTTTTTGCTCAGTTTCTGCACGAAATGAGTGTTTAAATGCTCGTTAGTGTATGTCCCCGTCTGGATTAATAAAATAAGGAGAGAACTTGTGTGATAGATACGAGTGAATAATTCGCCCTTGTTTCCAAAGGATCGTAAGAGAGGGGCCCAAGCCAGAGGAAAGGAATTGACAAAGGAGGAATCCGACCAATTTGGAGCTCACCTGGACCGTGCAGTTTTTCCATCAGATAAGAGTTTTTCCTTCATCACTATATATATTTTTACGTATTTCATGGCGGACAATATAAATCAATTATTGGATCCAATTCTTTACCCCTTTTGATGATGAACTGAAAAAAAGCAACTTAAGGACTATTAAACAAGAAATGAAAAAAGTTGTCTCTCGGGCTTCTGAGTTTTCAGTTTAATTCAATATGTGTCATTCTTACATTATGTTCACGACTGTTGATTAACATTTTTAGTTAATTAAAGAGGCCCCTGATAATCTGTAGTTTAAGTATATATAAGCTCATGTCAATGATTGCTTTTTATGTATCAATATAAATAAATTTTTAGTTCTTTTCTCAGGAGTAATTTATCGCATTCATGTCTGACATTATACACTCTTCCTTTTCTATATTCATGCATGATATCTTTCCTTTTTCTATTTTTGGTAAAAGGATATTTAAAATATACACGAAGAAATCAATGTAACAAATACAATTTTTGAATCTACTGAAATACAGTTTTATATATTTAGGTTTTTATATATAGTATTATATAATATCAATTAAACAATATAACAATTTATGTGTATATATATCAAGTAAACAATATAACAATGATTGAGGAGAAAGATGCTTCTCAAAGGGAGTGACAAGAATGTCTACTCCATGGTTCCGTGATAAATGCTTTATGTTTCCTAAATAATGAACTATTTTGATCTTTCAAGTTTTCTGCAAATCGAATCAGCATTCCAGGTCGGTCTATTCCGCGACAGAAAAAGAGATGCAGATAATTCACGTTCCTTAATGGTGTTATGTATAATTTTCTTTAAATAAATGTTATACCTAAAATTTATTTTGAGTATTTTTTTCGAAAAGGAACATATTTTACATGGGAAAAACTCTTTCGCACAAAGATTTTTAGCATTACGTGTAAGTTGATGGAATGAATATAACTCGTTAAGCGAGGTTTCTTCGTACTTCTATTTACCAGCCCGAATATAAAATTCAGGCTTTAATTAAAGACAAAAGTCAACAGTAGACATCGTGTTAGCGTTTAATTTTTAAGAAAGTTTATCAAGAAAACTATTTTATTAAGATAGTGGTAGAAGTTAATGTTAAATCACCTTTTAGTCTTATTAACGTTCTTATCCCTGTGAAGTCTTTCTACAATATCTCGTAAAGAAAATCATACTTCTCGTAGCCCTATTGTACGTCCTTATTGAAACTTCTAATACCGTATTCTTCGTCTCCTTAAAGACATTATTGACTGATATATTGCTCACATCACCCAATACTGAAGATAAAGAACGGATACAAAATTTACAAATTATTTTAAAAGTAACAAAATTATTTAAAGCAAAATTGATTTTCATAAATAAAGTGGTGCTACGAGCCCCAATCTTAATCGTCCAGCGTCGAAATATTTCGATATCATCTTTCAGATGTCAAATACGCTTCTCCAAATAGTTCTTTTCCAACTCTTTATTTTAATTATGTTTCTTTATACAATGGAAATGATTTAATAAAGCTCTTTGGGAACTTTTTTGTCATCATTTTATAAACTAGATCTTCTTTACATAGGGTGATGAATGCTTTGGCTAAATCAACGAACACTTCAGCAATGTCCTTCTTCGGTCAAAACCGTCTCGGATAGACTCTGCCAAATTGTTTAGTTGCTAAACAGTGGAAAGCCTTTTCTTCACACCAAATAGTATGGAATTAGTTGATTAATATCACCTCTGTTACTGCATCTATTTTGACTTGATGTTTTAGATACTTTGCTGAGTGAGGACAGCAAGCAAATTTTTACATAACTGTCAGCGTTTTGGGAATTTTTATATTTAAAAAAATTACAAGAAATGTTGCTGTTTTCTATTATTTTTAGCATGTTATTCATATTTGTTAGACTAAAGATTGCTTAAAAGTGGCATTTCCTAATTAAGTCTTCGTTGAATTTACCTTCTGCAGGGTTTATCCCTTTTTAAGTTTACTGATGGCTTTGGTTGATTGAGGTTCATAACAAGTCTAAATTTAGTCAAACTTTTTGTCATGAATATGTCTCATTTGTCTTGTACGTATCTGTGCAACACTACTGTACGTATGTGTGAACTGTTTTTTTCCTACTACTTAATTGCACTTCGTAAATTATGCCTGTTGATAAGATATATCGTTGTTTTTGCTATTATTTGACCAAATGTTCTGCTATTGCTTAGCCATTTTTCTATTGTTATAGCAATGCAACTACTAAAGGGTATTGGGCCATCTTGAAATTTTTATGTATATTTTGACTCCGCCCAAAAGATAATTCTCGGTATGGCATAGTCCTCTAATAAAATTTGTCCGTTTGTCTTGATTTATCTGTTCGTTAATGACTTTGAGGAGGTTGTATTGTGTTCGCTGAACTTTTAGCTCTAAACGGGCGACTCATTTACCATACCTTTCTTAATCTCTTTCGATGCTGAGTTGATGCCTGATTTCGCTTGAGACTTCCTGGTTGTTTAATTCTTTCCATTTACGTGATTCACTTATTGCAGTTATCATTTCGTTAGTGAGTTTCTCTGTCTTCCCATCTGTTGTAACTCATATTGTAGATTAAATTCTGTTCAGCCCCTTATTTATGTGCTGAGAGAAATTTATAGGTATTCAAATAGGTGTTCGGGAACCCAAACATTATTTTGCCATTAGTTGATCTCGCCATCGTTAATTTTATAGGGCTATTTCACGTTTTGGTATGCAGCAAGCTTTTTTCTCGGGATATGTCAATAATTACTTAATTATTGTAATAAAGAACGCATGATGGTCCGGTGCCACAATGTTTCCCTCAATCTATTTGCATTGTTATCAGCTATATACCTTTACAATATGAGTGGAATACACTTTAGTTCTGTGGCATAACAAATTGCCGAGTACTCTATTAAATATTTATCAAGAGAGTTCCTAATGTCAGTCATTTTAGCGTAAGCCTTTATTCTTTGTGTGTATTTTATAAGTTTCTGAAATAAAAGAAAATTCTTTCCGGAGTTTTCAAGTTTAGAAATAATTTATAAAAGAAATACTTATAAGATAGGAAACACAATCCAACCTAGCGTTCCTTGTCATAGAAATTTAATCATTCAGAGATTTAAATTTAGGAGAGATAATTGATAAATTTGCTGAATTTAAAGGATAGAAAACGAGTTTTTTTTATTGTTTACTTTTATTTTAATTTTATTGTGTTATATCTTAAGTATAGTTACTTATATAAGAATATTTGTTTTATATGATCTTAAATTTAAATATTTTTTACTGTTTTTTTTAATTAACGGGTGCTCCACTTCGTATTTGTACCCTTTAGCCCCGAGCAAAAGGGTGGAGCTGATATCTGATACAGATCACTTTTCAGCATCCATAGAAAATTTGAAACATCGTAAAAAACCTAAAATTTTTTAATATTTATTTTACAAAAATTTTCAAACATCAAATTTGGTCAAATATTCCACGTACTGAAAATCATCTTGAAATCAAAATTATAAATTCAGACTATTGCAGCAAATAAATTTTATACCAATAACTATATTATCTCTCAAGATATCAATAAGAATTCTTAATTTTTATATAACATTGGAAAATAAAAATTTGATTTGCCTTTTTAAATTTGAAATTAATAGAGCTAGAATGATGTAATTTGGCATCCAAGCATAAATTGTGATGCATTTTTAAAATTTCCTGACAACAACATGCGTTTCAATAGGAAATTTCAAACTTAGTGCAATTTTATTATGTTGAAGACCGTTTATGAAAATTAGAAGAAGTTATTTCAGATAAATTGGTACTTTTTGTTTCAATGTACGATGAAAGATTGCAGAGTAACGCTGGGTGGATTTTTCTTTTCCGCGACAAAAGAATGGGAAACATTTAAGTTACCCTACTTTTTCAATTTGGCATTAATTTAAAGTATTGAAATTAATCTTTAGATTAATCAAGACAAATTCATTGTGCAAAAATTCTTGATATAATTTGAAGATATTAGAAATTAGAATATTTAGATTTAACTAACTCTTAGATTGCAATACCTTTTCTTCAGTTAGTTACGAGCCGTAGGGGGCTATGAGACCCGTCATTGGCCGACTGTGACAGATGACTTTCTTTGTTGACCCATCTTTGTGTATTCTCAGAAAAGTTGGGAATGTCTTACAGTTTGAAAATGCATAAAGTTGGAGTTTTTATCAGTGAACGTTTTTAAGTTTTTTCTTCAAACGCTACATAGAACTAACTTACGAGAATAAATTTTTATAATTTTTATATGAAACTTTTTGTTATAAATTAAATGTGTACGTCTCATTGTTTTGACCTCACTACATATTTATAAAAATATTTTTATTTCCTCGTACTATGAAATTATTTCTCGATGTTAGGAACGAGATATTTAATTCTTAAAACAAAAATAAATATATATTATTCATCAGTGCATTGTAAATGTATTGTTGTACTTAAAAATGTGTATTTAAAACAATAATCAAAATGAGAGATACTACGTTATAATCTTGTTTCTTCAACATTTAGAAAAGTAATTTTGTAAATAGGTAATCTCATACGTCATTTCGAATTTCGGGAATACGGTTTCTGGTGTTTATTTATTTACATGTGATTACGATTTTATTTTTTATTAAATTTTCATAACTTATAATTTGTTACGAAGGGTGGATATAGAAATCCGTTGAAAGGGGGTGGGACGACTATGGAAAAGATTTCCTTGTTTGTAAATCTTAAATATTAAGAATTACTTAATTAAAACAATGCATTGTAAAACTTAATGTGTAAATGTTCTCTAGCACTTAAAAAATGTATTTAAAACAATCATCACAAATTAGTAACACTATGTTACAATTTTGTTTCTTCCACATTTAGAAAAATAATTTAAAAAAAAAAGGAATCTTTAACGAAGTTTCAGATTTCGAGATGACAATTTACGGTGTTTATCTATATGATTAGATTCTATTTTTTGTTAAATTTTCATGAATATTAGTATACGTATACATATATATACATATTAGTATACACAGTATTTGTAACCAAGAGTGGATCTAGGAATCCATTAAAGGGGGCTACTGTGGAGTTAAATTCCGTGTTTTGAAATTTTAAAATGATAGATGTCATTAGGTTACGCACTTTTTTATAATTTTTCTATGGTATTTCTTTCTATAAATTTATTTGCTGCGCTGAAATTAAATTAATTTTATGTGTTCATCCTGTTCGTGTTCATAAACGTAAGGAAGACTCTTTTTTGATTTCTTGATTCCGAAAAAAGGTCAAGTAAGAATCCTATTAAATACTCAACAACCTTACAATTTGCAATTATAATGAATTATTACTTTAAGAAAATATACGATTTCGTATAATCAATGTTAATCATTTCAAAATGAAACAGTTCAACAAGTTGATTACATAGAATTTTTCCATTATCCGTTTTAAATCCACTAATAAATGACAACAAAAAATATTTTCATTAAAGAGTATAAACTTACTCATATATGAAGTAAATCTTTTATATGTGTAGAGTATTTCATATTCAAAAATTAAGTTTCAAAAGCATTTTAAATAAGAATATCCTTAAATTAAAGTAATCTATAAAAGAGAAAATTGTCAACATTTTAATTTTTAATTTTATATTCTTTTTATTTGTTTTTATAATTGAAAACGCATGTTTAGTTAAAAAGTTTTAAAATCCTATATATTATTCTAATAAAAAGCGTATGTATGTATATTCAAGGCTTATAAACGATCAATTTCATGCCTGTTAATTGACACTTATTTTGAATTAAGAGAGTTATAGAGAGAATTAAGAGAGAGATACCTGTTAAGAGACTTATTTTACTCTCTGAATCTAATCAATAACATCTCAGAATGATCTGCGAATTTTATGCAGGCAACTTCTGGCCCTGATTTTATGCTCCTAAACGCAATACGAGTTGAAAGACTATATCTATTCAAATTAACCCTCCCCTGACCACATGCACTACCTCTCATTATGTCGCCGAGTGAGACCTGGGGAGGGGGAACTGGTAGACGGAATATCTCGGGTCTGACACTTATGAGGGAATTTTCTTTCCCGAGACAGTCTCGGGCCTGAAGCTAGGAGGGTTAAAAATCTCCTAAACATAACATTTTTTTTCCTTCGTGACGTGTGACTCTTCAATGACGTTTTCATAAAAAGTCAGGCTTAGAGAAAGTTTTTCTGTTGATAAAAGTGCTCAGAAACAAGATATTTATTCCGTTGAGTATCATTAGAACCAAGCGCTGTGCTTCCAAAGAGAAGTCACCAAAGCATTCGCTTTGTATTTTAACAACTGATAGATGATGGACACGTGTTTCCTATATGCACAGATGGGAAAATATTCAGTAATCAGCCACAACAGTAACACTGTCCCTGGTACAATGCAACTTACTTACTTGAAAAAGAACTGGGAACTCTCATTCCTACAAGGTCTTTCTTTAAAGTTAGCTGTATATTACTCTTCTCCTTTCCTGGAAATTACGATTATGGTCCTTTTTTAATTGAAATATTATTTATTTCAGTCGCAGTTTATAATTTTGGACAATTTCTTTTACAAAATAACAGGATTTTTTTAAAAAATCCCGTGCATGTACCTGCATGCAAAAGAAGCTTTGAGTTATTTTGAAAAACTTCCATCGGATGAGAAATCCGTTCCTTCTAATTAATAAACACGTCCTCAACCATAGCTGAAGATTTCGAAATCAATTTATATGAAAATCGTCTACGCTTAAAGACTTCGCGAATGACATGCGTTCATATGTGTATCCTAAAATAAGCTTTCACTTGACTGGCTTATTTATTTTTTAATTTTATATTGAATTTTTGCTTATTTTAAATATTAATTAAAACTTTAAAAACGATATAAATTATTTTTTCATTACAAAATGTTTTTGTACTTAAATATATTACTCAATAATATACATTAATTAAG
The DNA here is from genome assembly GCA_013235015.1 of Araneus ventricosus. Classification (NCBI taxonomy): domain Eukaryota; kingdom Metazoa; phylum Arthropoda; class Arachnida; order Araneae; family Araneidae; genus Araneus; species Araneus ventricosus. Next base: position 1,371 of record BGPR01008338.1, on the reverse strand, counting down.
ATTATTGACATTTTGTGCGAATTATATGGAAAGTTCACAGAAAAATTACAGTAAATATAAAATAATACGTGTTTTTCAAGAAATGCTCAGATAAAAAATCCGGTACATGAGCCATACCACCCCCCAAAAACAAAGGAATTTCTCCACAGAGTAAAGGAAGAGCAGGAGTCTCGCTTCGAAAAATTAACACCATGTAGTTTTATGCAGGATGATCCAGAAGTTTTCCCCAAATCAATTCACGCTGCTGTTATTAATTGGTGAAATAGAGAGATGTTTGCTTCGACTGTATAATAGCGTTTTACATATAAACATTTTAAATTTTTTTGTTTGATTGTTTCATGGTAGAACAATACTAATTTGAAAAAGGGAAATAATTTTTAAACTCGAAACATTAGAAAAATATCTAACATAGAAAAATAAGAGGTTAAAAGAAATTCTTCAATGCATGTAAAGATTCAATTTTTCTGCTTTCTTAAATTTTATACGAATTTGATTTGTTGATTATTAATAATAATTGTCTCACCCAAATCAAATGTATTAGAGCAAATGATTCATGAAACCCGGAGTAATTTAAAATTTTAAAAATCCCTCTTAATCTGATTTAAATATATTAATATTTTTCATGGACAAAACAAACTTATTTAAATTCATTCATTAGAACAAAATCCTTAACAAAAAAGAATTGACACATTAATATTTAAAAGAACTTAAACATATATCAAAAATTACCAATTTTATCTCAAATTATTCATATGATCAGTTATCTCTTTCATTTACCAAAACCAAGTAATTTGTTCAAAGGTAATTTCGGTTCGCTGCAATGTATATAAAATTAATAGCTGATATACCCGTCATTGCTCGCGATAAAAATATTTTTATTCCAAGTACTTTTAACAGTTTCAACTTAATAAAACAGTTATTCGCAGCAGCGTCGTTCGTTGTTTCTCATTAATCCAATGCCTTGCTCTCAGACCTCTCGGCCAGCAGTTTAACACCCCTCTTCTTTTTCTCTCCTTAGTTTGACCCACCTGTCAAGATTCTAGTAGTCCTTCGTACTCCATTTCTCCCTCCCTATCATTGCTAAGGCGATAGTATAAGCTCTTTCATATTTTGAATTTTATTGTCATTATCCGGACTACAATTCTCTTCCCTATTGTGTTTGTGTCATTGACCGCATAGTGATCTTACTTTTTCTTTTTAGGTACTCTCCCTCCTGTTGGAAGAGGCCTCGGTAATCTAGAAAGATTTTACACACTCATTATGATCATTTAAAATATTTTAAAATTAAATGAAACATCGTTGAAAGATAATAATTATCATCATTGGATTCTGGTGCAAACATATTGAAAGATGTATATGCTACGGAATAAA